>JAUNZO010004986.1:0-23138 GCA_031894775.1 Chloris gayana
TTGGCTTGTGCAGAGTTAGGACAGTGCTTATAGGTGGATTATCAGGAGGGAAAAATCTCCTACTGATTATATTTATATATCTCTACTACTTAAAAAATTCGTAATGTTTCCATCTGGCTGGATCTTCGTCAGGCACCTGCGACCTTTGTCCGCACCTACGAAACAAAATAGGATCCAAATTACATACCCCGCGCCATCCCCTCCCCGCACCCCACACGCGACCCCTTCCAGAACCACCCCTCATCCCGTCGCACGCAACTCTCCCCGAAATTCGGACGCCGCCGCGACCCCCGGCCGCCGCGCCACCACCGAGCTCGGATCCTCCCTCCCCGTCGCCGGCGAGCCCGGATGCGCCGCGCCTGCGACCCCCGGCCGCCGTGCCACCAGCGAGCCCGAACGGCAACCACAACTGCGAATCCTTCATCAATCCCTGTCGTGACTGCCCTCGATTTTGGCCTTTGCAACCATCCAGTAACCGCAGCTCCACCTCCGTCGATCGCAGCCGATTTCCACCCCCGAGCTTCAGGCCGGCGTCGCTGCCACCACACCTGATTTCCATTGTCTGAGACCCTGGTTGACATCACCACTGCCACATCCGACCGCCACCTGGGATCTGGGCCGGCGTCCCCGCCACCGCCTCATGCGATCTCCACCGCCGCCTCACATGATCTCGGCTGCCTAAACGCACAAGTTGTCGCCAGCAATCCAGGCGGCCATCGTATTTGCCATTGAGGAGGTTAGGCCTTCAACTCACCTCTTCGCTTGTCTGGTTTTCAGGATTCAGGATGAAATCCATTAATAAATGTTGCAATGTGTTTAATTTTTTGTCGATCCAAGGTGGTGGTGTGTAGTACAAAAATATCTCGCTGTTACTTGTTTCTGATTGTGACTTCCATGTACTCTTGAGCGAAGTGAGTAAAACAAGAGAGGCTGACAAGGATTCCATTTTTATTATTTTTGTCTCAACTAGCAATCAGAGAATAGCCATCTGAATCAATTATTTGTCATTTATTCTTCTATTGATTTAGTCCTACATGTTTGATTTTAGTTACTGGATTTAGCAGAGAGATTTATCAATTTCATTTTCCCGGGGCAGCAAGAAGTCAGTTGACCTGTGGCACTCTCCGATCCCACAACAGGCATCCTCTCAAATGCAGCAGCTCCCTCTCCGCCGATCTCATCAAACAAGGATGGCAACAATCTTTCTCCTTCCCCTCTTCCACTTGCCCCAGCTCAGTGTCGGTATCGTTCTCGGTTCTTAAATACTACTTAATCCTGTTAATGCACAATCTGGATGATTTGTGATTTCAGTTCATAAATATTGAGTCGAGGATACAACTCTGTTCTCATTGTCTGGATCGCTTAATAATATGTGTGTATCTTTGTTCGTATAACCCATGTCTCGAACTCTGTTACAACTCCCAACTGTTACTGCGGTGAACAAAACTCATATCCTCAGTTTCCTAACTCATACATGATGGCAGGGCAAAGCCATGTATAGTCTTCTTAAATGAACCCAAACCACATGACATCAATAGTTATCCATTTGTCATCGTTCTATGCAATATCTATTTCTGTATTCAATGATTAATATACAGCAAGAAGAGTATTTTCTCTCGACTGAAACATGACTTTTTTAGTGTTTTTTTTCTAATTTCCTCAACCTCGTTTATTGTTGCTACTCTTAGGTTTTGATAGCAAAAGAGTGTCTCACTGCTTCAGTTTTTTTAACTTCTTGGGCAAGTACCGGTTTGAGCACTTTGAAGCAATGCCTATTCATTTTGATTTTTGACAGATGACTATCGAGCAACAGGTTACCTCTGATTTTGACCATTGTGGTGCATGCAGTTTAGAAAGCAAATAAAAGACTGTTGAAGGAAGGAGAAAACAGTTTCTCTTGAACAGGTGACAACTGCTCTTACACAAAAGTAGTTATATGCATGAATCAATTTTGTCTGCATTTCTGCTTTGCCCTGTTTTGCCTAAAAAATACAATCAGATTCTTTCTCCTAAAATAATTTCTACTACCCAAACAATATAAGGTGAATTCTTTCATGTGGAGTATATTCTTATTCTTAGCATAAAATTGAATGCATTGTACTATATATACTTTGAGATGATTGAGATTGTCATTAAGTCATTGCAGTGTTTCTATAGTTCATTCCCATATGAGATCATTTTTCCTATATTATTTCTGGTCTAACAATAATTTTATGTGGTTACTTGTGGATTTTGATAACTTGCTAATATAAGAGTTTAAAATGCATAAATGTTTTTTTCCTCCACTGATTGAATTTGTTTTTATTGCCATCACCATTTTCCTTGTTATGAACCTAATTTTAATCCCAATTTTGTCATCGCATAATGTTATCACTGCTAGCAATGCCTTTTTTTTTAAAAAAAAAGAAACTGATCCATTGTGCGACGACAACTCACTCCTGATGGATTGTGATTTATATTCCTTGTGATTATTGTTTCAGTTCTCATGAAATGGTATTGACTGCTTGTTTATGTTGATTTTGAAATATAAACTATTCCGGTTATTGTTGTGTGAATATGTCTTAGATCATGGAGCAGAACATAGATTTGGGGCAATGTCATTAAGTTGATGCCCTATCACCTTTTGTTAGAATCAAATCGTCCATATTTTCTTAGGATTGATAATTAGCAGTGCACTACCATGTTTTCACTTTTTAAAAAACACAGATTTGCATGTCTTGCTTCCACTGTTTGGATTTCTTGATTTAGCATAGTTTTATGTTTTCTCCAAGTTTGAATCACATAGAGAGTAGCCTTTAATCTTTTGCTGCAGCTGAGAAGCTATATATCGGGTTCGGATCTAGATCATCTTGAATTTTTAATTTCAATTGTTCTTTTATGGTCTCAGGACATGTATGGCTATGACTACGTGCAATCTTTCTGACCTTTCCAAAACTGCACATCTTATGAACATATATAGGTAGATAAAATTTAGTCAGATGTACCAATAATTAGATCTAACTAGCAACATGTATCTTATATAAATCTAGGATGAATGAGGCATGATGTATCTTACGTTTAATTACAGCTCCATTCTCTGAAGATGGTGTTACTATATATAGTGATGTTGAGAGACATTGCTGGTGGTTGACGGTCACAAACTTAGAAAATGTACTAAATGGTGATTGAGGATCACAACACAAACTTAGAAAATTTTTATGAATCCATGATCTTTTTTTTAAATCACCCCAGGACCTTGTTAAAATATACAAATCAAGGCAACCTTTCTTTGCTGCTGCACTTTTATCTTTCAAATGCTTTCAAAATATTGTTCTGTTGTCTGGGCACTTGTCAGATAAGGTTGTTACTCTTTTGGAAATTTGAAAATTTTGAAATGTACTATATTCTAATATAGTAATATATCATCTATTGTTGTGTTTTTTCCTTTTTGTTTGATTGCACAGAGGAACTACTAATTAGAATGAAAGTGCAAGTGACACGAGTGGAACCTAGGATTCAAGTGCCAAGTAACACCGTCACACCGGTGGAACCTAAGCTTTCAACTGGCACATAAAGTTGATTAAGTCCAACAAGATTTCTCCTTTTAACTACTACTTGGAGTTCAGTTCCTTGAAATGTTTACAGTTATACATACTTTTATAATTTAACATGTATTTTTCAACTTTTGTTGGCACTTAGGAGCTATAGAATTGTACATTGGATACATTCGTGTGGATCAATTTGTGTTTATCAATAAAGCTTGATCTAACAGTTATGAGCACTTGTCGAAATTTAATCATCTTTTCATTATATAAAAAATTCTATGATTGCTGCTAATTGTATTTTAATCTCCCGTTGCAACGCACGGGCACGTAGCTATTAATTAAAAGGTTCAGAATACATGGTTGAATTACGAGAAAATAGGACAAAGAAAAACGAAAGAAAAAAAAACTATTACAAAGCTTGTAGCCGTTCCTTCATTTCATCTTTTTTTACTTGTTCTTTTGCTCTATGGATAACCAAGGTGAATTCGGGCTTGATTCTCTGCAAGCCTGTACTGTGGGTCAGTGGTGGACCTAGGATGTGTTAGCTGGGCATTCAAATATACAGGTAGCAAGAAAATTTATTTGATGAATCATGTTGGTGAGGTTTTTTCTTTGGAAAAAGATGATGAAATCTGTTATTTTGGTCTTAATTTTTGTGCTTTAAACTCAAAGAAACATGATTTTAATTCTAGTTGCTTGTGTATAAGTGCATGTCATGTATATGTATACATGCTTTGGCTAAATGTTTGGGCATTCACTGAAGCCAATGAATCTAAGGTCTGCCCCTGCCGTGGGATCTTTGCCACTGAATATAAAAGTTTTCCTTGTTTTCCAAATGCTCCATACCATTATTATAGTCACATCCATATAGAAAGGCACTTGCAATTGCTTACGTAACGTTTGGATTCCCCTTTCAGCACGTACTGTTCTTGGTGCATGTATCCCAAATGATAACCAACATGCTTTTGCGAAATTTGCAGGTAAGAAACAGATGATGGATCATTTATTCTCTTTGGAGGATACACATCTCACAATTCTAGTCCTCCAAGAACATGTTTCTTCTCCTTAAGACCCTCCTGGTTTTGACTCCCTCTTTCAGGGAGTAACCAGAAAAAAACTTTTGCTTCATTTGACAATTTGATGCCCATAACCAATGTATAATTAGATGTAGGTGCCTGTGATCAATCTTCGCCCTATATGCCTTGAAAGAGGAATAAAAGTTGGATCCACACATGTATGTCCATTGATCATTATCTTTGGTATCTTACACCTCATTGATCAAGTCCTCCATACGTTGAATCTGGTGGAAGGCTTCCATGGATAGAAGATGTCAATTATGTTGTCTATCAATCGAGCGGTGTGTAGAGATTGATCTCCTTTCATGTTGTAAAGGAGTATAATTCCGGGTCGGTTGTCTTTAGCACCTGGCCACAGCCCACTTGTCTTCCCAAAAGATTACACTTTCCATTCTGCACTATGGTCTTACTAATGCTTTTAAACTGGTCCAACAACATTAACATGTCTCGCCACCAAAATGACCCCCATTTCCTTTTACCCGGCAAAATTTTTCGATGATAATATAATTATCCCATAGTAACCTCACCCAAGGCAGATCTGCATGATTTTTTTTGGTGATTTTTTTTTGCGATTTGCATGATTGAAAAAACTGTGAAGATTTTTCACCACTAGTAATGATGTAAACCATCCAAAGCACATTTCTTCTGTTTCATCTCAGCGCATCAAAAGCATAGGTTTCTTTCATTTACATTTTGCCAAAGAGAAACTAGTGCGCTCCAGCACCACCTTGCAGAACTATGTTGCTAGAACTATGTTGCTGACGTAGAATCTGAAGACTGCCACGGTTACCCGGTAGCTGCTTGCATAAGAACCTGTTACTTCCACTATGTAAGAAACCATCGAAGAAGACATATTCATTGGAGACTCTAATTTGAAAAGAGTCTGCAATTAAACATTGGAGACTCTAATTTACTGAAAGAGTCTCCAGTATGTTTAGTCCCATGGGTAATGTCCTGAGAGGACACATATTGGAGACTCTTTTTGATAAAACGAGTCTGCAATAAAAAGTGTACAACATTGCAGAGTCTCTAATATATTACATATTAGAGACTCTAGTTATTAGCCCGAGGCCCTGTTCGTTTCCTGCCCTCTAAAAATTAGACCCATCACATCAAAGAGAATCTTACTATTTAGTAGTACTTTTATTAATTTAATGACAAAACCTATGTCACGACCCCCCTCTAATTTGCGAGACGAATCTAATGATCCTAATTAATCTATGTTTTGCTACAGTGATGCTACAGTAAACATCTTCTAATAACACCATAATTACCCTCGTTGGATTCGTCTCGTGAATTAGATAGGGGGTCTGCAATTAGTTTCGAGATTAGACTTTATTTAGTACTCCAAAATGATAAAATTCTCTTTGATTTGACCCCTCTAAAAATTATATACCTGGAAACGAACAGACCCTCGAGTCTCCCATGTGGAGGTGTCTTCTCCACTCGGCCGGACCCGAATGTATTCTCCACTTTGCTTTGTTGCAAGCATAGGTCCGGGGGACACTACACCTTGTTGTCCAAAATACCCCTTGCTCCCGATTCAGCATCGCAACCCCTCACCTCCATTCCCTTCCGCTCCACACCGACGCGCCCCCACCTCGGTCCCTTCGGTGCTCCTCGTCGGCCACATCGGATGCACCCCCACCTCGCCGGAGGAGAAGAGCGTCCTCCTCGTCAACCCTATCTGCTGCGCCTCCACCTCGCCAAAGTAGTTGCGCCTCCACCTTACCACGACCTCACGCGTCGTCCTCATCGACCCGAGCCGTTGTACCCCCACCTCGCCGGAATAGCTTTTGCTCCACCTTGCCTCGACCCGGAACCTCCTCGTCCTCGTCTCGGGCCGCCGTGTCCCCTTATCGGAGCTACATCGGCCGCGGAGGCCCTAGGGTTAGGGTTTGGCCTGCTCCGGTCCGAGCACTAGCTGGTGGATGGAGGCCGCATGAGCAGCTCAAGGTGATGCGGTTTCCTTCGCATGCGCGGAGGCCGCAAGCGCATCCACGGAGGTCGTGCAGCAGGAGAACTTCTCGACCGCAGAGGCACCGGTGAAGCAGATCCTCATGCTAGCCTCGTTGTAGCAGCGCGATGCGCAAGGTGGCCGTCTACTCCGGTGACGCCCTGGCCCGGCACGTGTACCGCTTCCGCCCCGCCGCCGACAGCTCCCTCCTCGGACGCCACCTTCGTGCTCCAGGCCCTCACACTACGTCCGGCAGAAGATCCTCGAGTCATAGGAGGCCAAGGCCAAGGGCGGCGCCAGCATCGGCCTCATTCCGGCGGCCAAGCTGATCTGGTGCCCATCATCTGATCTGGTTGATTCAGGTGAGCTCCTTCACGTCCTTTTTTTCACTAATTCTGAATTTAAGCGCACTTGTTGTGATTCAGTTTGTGATGTGGATATTTCCCCTTGCTGTGATTGAGAACTTGAGCTAGGAATCTGAGCTTGGGCCTATAACCCCTATGGTATAGTGGTAGTTGATATGCATTGCTTGATGATGACTTTTGCTCATATTCCGATGAGCTTCAGGCTCATATGCTAGCCATCTTCTTGCCGCACGATGAGCTACAGATCCTCCCCACAACTCCTATTTCTCCTCCTAGGATGAGTAACCTGCTTACAACATGTTTAATGGATTGTCTTACTCTCTCTTCATTCCTAGCTCGTTAGATTAGTTGGCTGCAACATGTTTGATGGCAATTTTATGTGTGCTGGATCAAAGTAATTTGGTCCTTGCAATTTCTGAAATAGACGAATGATCTATAGAATGTAATACATGGCTCTGCTGAGGCATAGGTTGTAAGAGAGGATGGGAAAAGAGTGAAGTCGGAAGAACCATTTATGGAATCTGATCTGCAGAAACTTCAGGTATTCATAAGTAAGACATCAATTATGATGTAGCAGATGCACATTAGCATGAAGTTATTCTGATTCTGATGGTCCAGACTGGAATCGTTCTTTTTCCCTTCTTTATTTCATATTTCATCTGTGAATATTATTTCATTACCATCACATAGTGGAAGTAGTAATTTTGATGTTCACACATTGTCTTAACTATTCACTGGTTCCGTGCAGATTTTTTAGCTCAGTGATGAGAAGAATTGGATGAAGTTATTCTGATTGATGAATACTTGCAAGGCAATCAACCTTTATCCTCCTTTCTTTTTCATTGCCCTATTGAAATCTGTCTTCATATCTCTAGCAGTGGCTCTGATCTGGTATGTCGTCCCATCGATCACACCTTTATCTCTTCTTGCTGCAACACCTTATCGATTTATTTTGCTGCCATGAATCTGGATTTCATGAAATTACATTCCATGTTGATTGATTTATCTCTTCTTCCACTAGTGTTCATTCTGGCTCCCTTGTGCCGTAGGGGATGCATGTGTCACTGACACATCAGGTGCTGCAGGTCGAGGACACGAACAAGCAACTGTCACTGGGCCTCGAGGAGGTCGCGGCGGCAGACCTGTTTAGCAGGTCGGTGTTCTTCGTGTCCATCGGGAGCAACGACTTCATCCACTATTATATGCATAATGTCTGCGGTGTGCAGACATGGTATCTCCCGTGGGAGTTCAGTCAGCTCCCTGTCAATACAATGAGGCAAGAACTCAAGGTGTGATTCCTCTTCTTCTTTGGACTTCAGTTAGTTACTCTGTTAGGTATTGCTTGCATCCCTATGAACTAGACTAGTTCTGGACTTGTGAGATGATTTCTTCTAAAAGTTGTAGCCTCAGTAATCATGGTACAATAAAATATAGTCTCTGTTGATTGGCATTTCTTAAGTCTCAACCAAGGACCAAGAGTCTCAACCAAGGACCAAGAATTCACTTGGGAATCTTGTTTGAGAAACATCTTGTGTAATGTATACATTTGCAATCTATAAGGAAAACAAATCAGCCCAAATAGATAAGAAAATGCCCTTGGTTTGTCACTGTTTGGGAATGCACATCTTTTTGCACTGCTTTCTATAGATCATTGGTTATTACTTTAAATTCGAGTTGTTAAGCAAGTAAGCAACATTGCTTTTCCACATGTCCACTTAAGTTCGATGCCAGTTGAGTAGAAATTAGAATGCTATGAGATTCCAAATCGTCATAAGTTGATCACTTGTTCAATTTTCATGATGTATTGGAAGTGAGATGTCTTTGCTAAATCTGATGAATGAGAATGTTAACATAGATGACATCTCTCTCTCTCTCTCTCTCTCTCTTAAGCATATTGATCTTTTTAACTATCTGCAAGAATTGATATTTATTCATTTTCTTGTTTCTGTACACACATCAATAATCATGGTACAATAAAATATAGTCTCTATTGATAAGCATTTTTTTCCCAATCATATATTTGCATCATAATCTTTTCCGTTCCCAATCATTCTGGTTTTACATCAATTTCAGTTAGTCTATGTTGAATCTGTTACACTTAAGAGGCCTAACTAGTTCATATCACTATGGAGTTACACATTATCCTCAGTTAGTTGATTCACAATTATTGTTGAAGCATCTAATTGGTTCAATATTTTCCACTGAAGCTACCTTCTTTTGTAAATACATAATTTATTTTCAGATTAAATATCTCTTTGTACTATTTTCTTGGACAATGCATCACTGTGGTTGAGTTTGTCTAAACTTGAACAAGTCTTAGCTGTCCGTTATTAGTTGTAGCATGCCGTTTTTATTTACTTTCAGCTACATTTGTTAACCGAAATGGATTAAGGTAAACTGAAAATCGCTGAAGAGTATAAAATCATTGGCTAGAACCTGTGGTTTTATTGTTTAGTTCTTAGTACAAAAAATTGGAAGCTTAGACCTTAGCGATCCATAGGTTTCTATTCAGTTCTCTGAATTTAGCTCAGAGCTAAATTAAGTCATCCCTGTTGCACTTATTTGATAATAACAAACGATACTATGGTGTGTTAATGGACTTGATGTTATAATTTGAGTAGCTTCATATCATGTTTTTTTTGTGATGTCTTTAATTGATGTCAAGCTATCTAACTATCACATATTCCATGACTGTTAGGTGCCTTCCAATGGTTCCTCATCATCTGGGAATGAGCAGCAGCAGCCGCAGAATCGAGAACTCCGAAGACCAAGAACAATAACTAGGTGGCCAAGGGAGAGAATAATGGTGACAGAGATTGATGAAGGGGGCATGCCAAGAGATAGGAAGCAAAAGTTGAGGCTGCGGTTTGCTGGACTCATTGTTAGACAACAGGTTTCTTTAGTCATGCTCACTTTCAACTCACAAAACTCTTAAGGAGAAGTGGAAATTGTTTGATACTTATGTCACTCATTTGGAGTTATGATGACTACAAACTAAGGCTTGGACTGACCAATGTATGTGTTTTGTATTGCTTATGGGCATTGGAAAACTGAGCAATATACGTGTGTTGTGGTGCCTGTGATCTGTGATGTTTGAACCTCAGATATTTTTTTATTTTCACAATTATTATTGCAGACTCTGGCTAGCAAAATGACTCTCCAATGATGGGGTCATTGGAGACTCTGATTATCAAACCGAGTCTGCAATAACCTATCATTGCAGACTCGGTTTGGCAATCAGAGTCTCCAATGACCCCATTACTGGAGACTCCTTTTGCTAACTAGAGTCTCCAATGATGGGGTCATTGCAGACTCTGAAAATTAGAGTCTCCAACGATGTATTATTAGAGACGTGAATTTAGAGACTCAAAAATTTAGAGTCTCCAATGTGACTTGGGAAGAGTCTCTAAAGTTGTGTTCTTACATAGTGTTCCAGGGGTGAAACCAACGTAGGAGCCACGGTGTCATATTCAAATTTTAACGTGTTCATGGGCATAAACAATAGTGATTAAACTGTGATTTATGAATCTTTTTGCAAAATCTTTGGAGTCGGCTAACACAAATAACTACATGTAGCTTTGCCAGTGATTGCTTCTAATTAATGCGCGTCCACCTACGCAAGGAAGACACCTAATCCTAATAAGTGAGGCCAGCCACATGACTTCGTGTATTAGCATGGATAAACGATCTCACGGTGTACCGCCAAATAAGTCAGCGTAAGTAATATTTTATTGGAAATTTTGCTTATGTATCTTATTTCCCATTGAATAAGTTTATTTTCCAAGCACATCCTCAGGCTTCTTGAGCTGAGTACACTCTTGCATGGAAAATACCAACAATGATTCTGGTCAGTGGCGAGCGCAGTTTTGTCATCACTGTAGAGAAAACACATCCCCTTTGGATGCTGCACCATAACGTTCTTAAAACACCTCCCGATCCATGATCATATAGGCCAAGTTCTTACATACCACTGCAAATTTCATTTATCCTTTATCCGCGATCGCAAAATCGCTTGTCTTGTAGGTGCCATTGAGTTTCAAAATAAATCTTATTTTCAGCATCCAATTTTTTCTTTTCAAAATAACCAAAATACCCTCAGATCCATCTTCAGTCTCCAGCTCACCAGACAGCTCACCCGAGCCTTCCATGGTGGCCAGGTCGGAGCTTGCCCTAGCCTACCTGCCATGGCGGCGGGGCTGGACCTCAGCTACGTTAGGCACAACATTTGAAGAAGGCCACACCAGCCATGGCAGTCGGTGCAAAAAGCCAGGCCCGGGGCTGCTGTATTCCCCATATAGTTTTCCATGGAGGAAGAGAGGTAAAAGCATTTTTTGTATTTTCAAGTGATTTGAAAAAAATAAGAATATATCACTACTAAAATAACACTATGTAGTACGTGGCTGACGCCATTTAGACCACAGTAACAGTCACTTAAGGAGTCCGCCGCTACGTTGCGCTACAGTGGCCAGACCGCGACTACGTGTTAAACATAGTGGCGGACACTACGAGTCCACAACTATGGTGTGAAAGGCCCGCTACTAAATGTTGAAGCCCAGTAGCGGTGTAATCGTCAGAGCCCGCAGTTATGGCCTAAAGGCCATTTAACTACGGACCCGACAAAAGGGCCTACTACTATGGACCACCACCTGCTATAAATAAGTGGCGGTGGACGCGACAGTGCCACTCATCTACGCACCGCATCACCACCTACTAGCTAGGGTTAGGTGCCCCTCCTCCTCTCTCCTCCGCTGTCGTCTCCTTCGCCTCCGGCCAACCTCCTCCTCCTCCTCTACCGCTTCCTCCTCGGATGGGAGCAAGGGCCACCATTGGGGCCACACGCGGAGCATGTGGTGCTCCCGGTGCCGACGGGTGGAGCACCCGGTAAATGCTCCGCCACGCCGCCCCGCTCCTCTTCCCCTCCTTTGGCGCCCGTCGACTCCTCCACAGTCTTCCGCGCCACCTGCCTCCTAGATCTGGTGTGGCGGCGGCGGGGGCTCGACGGCTACGATGGCACAAGCTACCTACTCGGACGTGGTGGCGGCTACCTCCTCGGGTGAGGCGGTGATGGTTGCCTCCTTGGTGGCTCCGGTAGTGGAGACCTTCCTTGCACAAGCACGTCTCCAACTCCTGCGGCGGCTCCGGCGGTGTAGCCCGTCGTGTGACGCGTGGCGGTGGATGGGCAGACACGAACGGACGGTACGTCTAGAGTGGGTCCCAGCAGGAGCTAGGACCCACCCTCATTTAGTAGCTGTGATTAAGGTGTCGGTGGAGGTCCTTAGACCACCACCGATGCGTCTTTTTTAACTAATCTGATAACTAGGAAAGTCGTAGGCATGGGCCCGCGAATATGATTGTAATCCCGCCGTGACAAATGCCCAGTAGCGGTTTTGTTGTCCGCCACCGAGGTTCCTTTTCGCCCACCGCTACAAAGCGTTATCGTGGTAGTGTCTAAAGATTACGGCGATAATGGACATTCGTCAAATATTACAAGAATTGGAATTATAGAGAACCAAGTATCAGATCTTATGATTTGTTTATGGTCCTTAGAATGTTGAAGCGGGTTGTAGGACTGATATGATTAGTAAGAGTTCTTTCTACACTTGTAGATGAGTTAGGTCGTAGTGATTTTTCTCCCATGTGAACTTTAGAGAGATTCGTTAGATTACCATGACCAATGGCATACATATGAGATATAATTTATAACCTAATGTGATAGGCCATTTTGCGATGGCATATTTGGGATTAGAACCTTTTATAATGGCATTCACGGAATTATCACATATATATAATAGAATACATATGAAAGGCTAGACATGGTGCTAGCTATCTAGTTCGGATGGGGTGGATAAATTCTTGTTATGCATAGTACAGGCTAGAGGCAAAAACATCTCAGATCACACATCTCTCAAATTAAACGTAAGCTCTTCTACCCACCAAATTAAGAAACCAGCCTTCAAATTTGAGAGAGGATGATTGCTTAGGGTTCTTCCATATGATGGCAAATATGTGGCAAGTTGCAAGGCATGGATCCTTTGCTACAGAAAGATGGCAAAAATAAGATTATACATCTAAGACAATACCTTAGAGGATGGACTAAGCACACCCCTGGCTCTTATAAAAAGGAAAGAAGGAGAAGTTAACCTTTTTGTTTGGATAAGCTAGATAAAAAGGCTGAAATCAAAAAGTGAGATTTATATGAAACATTATCTAAAGGAAAGGTTAGTTCATCTGTTACGAGAATAAGAGATGAAGTGGTATGAATGAGCCAAAGTGAAAACACTTCTACGAGGTGATATCAATACTCACTTTTGTCATTTATTGATCAATGGCAAACACTGTAAACAACACATCTTCAGATTAGAACAAGAAGATTAAACTATTATAGGGGACACCGAATTGAAGAAGTTTATCACAAATTGTTATAAAAATATATCTGTCCATCTAGATAAGACCGACACCTCTCTGGTGGAAAGTGAAACTTTAGACATTCCCCATCTGACAGAGGATGCACTACGGGAGAACAGGCCGTCGGCTTAGGTTTGATAGACAAAAGCCCCTTTGCCGAGTATCTTCTGTCGGGCACTCGGCAAAGAGTTTATCGAGTGTCTTACGGCCTACTCGGCAAAGGAAATTCGCCACGTGGCTAACGGACTTTTTGCCGAGTGCCGTGGCAGGGCACTCGGCAAAGTGACCACATGTGCCGAATGCCAGTAGACAAGACACTCAGCACATAGCAGCCATTTGTCGAGTGCTGTGACGTGGCACTCGGCAAACAGTTGATGTGTGCCGAGTGCCCTGTCCACCGGCACTCGACACACGTGTCCAGGTAGGCCTCGGAACAGGTGGTTTGCCGAGTGCAATGGCATCGGCAAATGTAACACCATGATTTTTAAAATTTTGCAATAAAATAAATTTTTTTATTTTAATAGGATGCTACCATTTATCCTAGGATAGGTAGTTTACTTTCCTAATAAAATGAATTATTTTAGTAGCTATAAAATAATGTATGTTGCATTCACGCCGGTAGATTTTGCATTAGGATTTATTCGGTGAAAAATTGATTTATAAAAAATGAGTAGAAAATCGATTGCTATTCGTTCCGCAAATAGAAACTACTAGAAAACAAGAAAATAGAAAAGAAAAAGAATAAGACCCCGTGCCATGGGCCATTTCTTCCCCGACCATTTCCCTTCTCTCCCCTCTTCTATTTTCTTTTTCTTTCACCTGCGCGCCCACTAGCGACCGGCTCCGCTCAGCTCGCCTCGCCGCCTCCGCCCTGGCCCCGTAGCAGCCCCCGTAGGCCCACATGCAAGCCCGCGCGAGCCCATCCCCAAGCGAACCGCATCGGAGTGGGACTCCGCCTCCGATCCGGCCGCCTCGGCGTGCGCGCCAACGCAGCCGCCCCTATATAAGGCGAGCCACAACCCCGTGCGCCCCTTTCCCCTCGAAAATCCACCGCTCCCGAGCCCTAGCCACGCGAGTCGCCGCTTGCACAAGCTCCGTCGTGCCTCCTCTAGAAGCCGCCCGACGCCGCCGACCGGTGTGCTTTGCCTCGACCCGCCGCCCTCGCTTGTGAAGACCGACTCCGCTTCGTCGATCGAGGAGCCCCCGCGACGACGCCGTTCATAGCCGCCGGCAGCTCACCATCACCAGCCCGCCTCCACGCCCTCGCAGCCGCCTCGGGTGACCTCGCCTCCCCTCCCTCATTGCTTAGGTGCTTCTCGCGCTGGATTTAGGGCACCGCAACGTCGAATCGTCGAGCTCCGATGAGCTCCTAATGGCACCGCCGCTCGCGAGCCTTCGCCGGCCACCGTCGAGCCGGCGAGAGTTAATCTCCACCGTCCGATTGGGTTTGGATGTTCGAGATTAGATTATCGAATCATTGTTGGTAATTTTGCAAATAAGCCCCTACCCCGTTTAAGCAATTTAATAAAGAACCCCTCCCGTTTCACATAAACAACCCTAGATTTAATTATATTTATGTTTTAATCCAAACGTAACGCATCAATCCAAATTTTGCACTTTAGCCCCCGTAGAATTTTATATTTATGTTTAGGTCTTGTAATTTTACATAGACACCCAAGGTTTTTCATAAATTACAATTTACTCCTCGTACTTTCTCATATAGGCCCCCGAACTTTTCCATAATTACATTTAGGTCGCTGTATTTTTCGAACAATTACGTGCTTTAAGATGTTGTTTTACAATTTAAACCCTATAACTTAAAACGCTCATAACTTTTAACTCGTAGCTCGATTTAGGTGATTCTTGCACTCACGAGTTCGTAGTGACGAATACTATTTAATGGTACTGTTTTCATAGACAGTAGGTCTTGTTTGGTGTACTGTTTTCTTATTTGCTATGTATGTATACAAAATTGATTGCTATTCGTTCCGCAAATAGAAACTACAAGAAAACAAGAAAATAGAAAACAAAAAGAATAAGACCCCGTGCCATGGGCCATTTCTTCCCGGACCATTTCCCTTGTGTCCCCTCTTCTATTTTCTTTTTCTTTCACCCGCGCGGCCCACTAACGACCGGCCCGCTCGCCTGCCTCGCCGCCCCGCTCTCGCCCCGTAGCAGCCCCCGTAGGCCCACCCGCAAGCCCGCCTCGTGCTCGCGCGAGTCCGTCCCCAACCGAACCGCATCGGAGTGGGACTCCGCCTCCGATCCGGCCGCCTCGGCATGCGCGCCAAGGCAGCGGCCCTATATAAGGCGAGCCGCAACCCCGTGTCCCCCTTTTCCCCTCAAAAATCCACCGCTCCCGAGCCCTAGCCACGCGAGTCGCCGCTTGCACAAGCTTCGTCGTGCCGCCTCCGTAAGCCGCACCGACGCCGCCGACCGTGTGCTTTGCCTCGACCCGCCGCCCTCGCTTGTGAAGACCGACTCCGTTTTGTCGACCGAGGAGCCCCCGCGACGCCTCGGTTCATAGCCGCCGCCAGCTCACCGTCACCGGCCGCCGCACGCCCTCGCTAGCCGCTCGGGTGACCTCGCCTCCCTCCCCCATTGCTTAGGTGCTTCTCACGCTGGATTTAGGGCACCGCAACGCCGAATCGTCGAGCTCCGACGAGCTCCTAATGGCACCGCCGCTCGCGAGCCTCCGCCGCCCACCGTCGGCCGGTGAGAGTTAATCTCCACCGTCCGATCGGGTTTGGATGGTCGAGATTAGATTAACGAATCATTATTGGTAATTTTGCAAATAAGCCCCTACCCCGTTTAAGTAATTTAATAAAGAACCCCTCCCGTTTCACATAAACAACCCTAGATTTAATTATATTTATGTTTTAATCCAAACGTAACGTATCAATCCAAATTTTGCACTTTAGCCCCCGTAGAATTTTATATTTATGTTTAGGTCTTGTAATTTTACATAGACACCCAAGGTTTTTCATAAATTACAATTTAGTCCTGTACTTTCTCATATAGGCCCCTGAACTTTTCCATAATTACATTTAGGTCGTTGTATTTTTCGTAACAATTACGTGCTTTAAGATGTTGTTTTACAATTTAAACCCTATAACTTAAAACGCTCATAACTTTTAACTCGTAGCTCGATTTAGGTGATTCTTGCACTCACGAGTTCGTAGTGACGAATACTATTTAATGGTACTGTTTTCATAGACAATAGGTCTTGTTTGGTGTACTGTTTTCTTATTTGCTATGTATGTATACAAAATTGATTGCTATTCGTTCCGCAAATAGAAACTACAAGAAAACAAGAAAATAGAAAACAAAAAGAATAAGACCCTGTGCCATGGGCCATTTCTTCTCCGGACCATTTCCCTTGTGTCCCCTCTTCTATTTTCTTTTTCTTTCACCGCGCGGCCCACTAACGACCGGCCTGCTCGACCGCCTCGCCGCCCTCGCGCTCGCCCCGTAGCAGCCCCCGTAGGCCCACCCGCAAGCCCGCCTCGTGCTCGCGCGAGTCCGTCCCCAACCGAACCGCATCGGAGTGGGACTCCGCCTCCGATCCGGCCGCCTCGGCATGCGCGCCAAGGCAGCGCCCCTATATAAGGCGAGCCGCAACCCCGTGTCCCCCTTTCCCCCTCGAAAATCCACCGCTCCCGAGCCCCGCCCACGCGAGTCGCCGCTGCACAAGCTCCGTCGTGCCGCCTCCGAAGCCGCCCCGACGCCGCCGACCGTGTGCTTTGCCTCGACCCGCCGCCCTCGCTTGTGAAGACCGACTCCGTTTCGTCGACCGAGGAGCCCCCGCGACGCCTCGGTTCATAGCCGCCGCCAGCTCACCGTCACCGGCCGCCGCACGCCCTCGCGAGCCGCCTCGGGTGACCTCGCCTCCCTCCCCCATTGCTTAGGTGCTTCTCGCGCCGGATTTAGGGCACCGCAACGTCGAATCGTCGAGCTCGGATGAGCTCCTAATGGCACCGCCGCTCGCAGCTCGTCCGCCGCCCACCGTCGGTCGGTGAGAGTTAATCTCCACCGTCCGATTCGGTTTGGATGGTCGAGATTAGATTATCGAATCATTATTGGTAATTTTGCAAATAAGCCCCTACCCCGTTTAAGTAATTTAATAAAGAACCCCTCCCGTTTCACATAAACAACCCTAGATTTAATTATATTTATGTTTTAATCCAAACGAACGTATCAATCCAAATTTTGCACTTTAGCCCCCGTAGAATTTTATATTTATGTTTAGGTCTTGTAATTTTACATAGACACCCAAGGTTTTTCATAAATTACAATTTAGTCCCGTACTTTCTCATATAGGCCCCCGAACTTTTCCATAATTACATTTAGGTCGCCGTATTTTTCGTAACAATTACGTGCTTTAAGATGTTGTTTTACAATTTAAACCCTATAACTTAAAACGCTCATAACTTTTAACTCGTAGCTCGATTTAGGTGATTCTTGCACTCACGAGTTCGTAGTGACGAATACTATTTAATGGTACTGTTTTCATAGACAATAGGTCTTGTTTGGTGTACTGTTTTCTTATTTGCTATGTATGTATACAAAATTGATTGCTATTCGTTCCGCAAATAGAAACTACAAGAAAACAAGAAAATAGAAAACAAAAAGAATAAGACCCCGTGCCATGGGCCATTTCTTCTCCGGACCATTTCCCTTGTGTCCCCTCTTCTATTTTCTTTTTCTTTCACTCGCGCGGCCCACTAACGACCGGCCCGCTCGCCTGCCTCGCCGCCCCTCGCCCTCCCCCGTAGCAGCCCCCGTAGGCCCACCCGCAAGCCCGCCTCGTGCTCGCGCGAGTCCGTCCCCAACCGAACCGCATCGGAGTGGGACTCCGCCTCCGATCCGGCCGCCTCGGCATGCGCGCCAAGGCGGCGCCCCTATATAAGGCGAGCCGCAACCCCGTGTCCCCCTTTCCCCTCGAAAATCCACCGCTCCCGAGCCCCGCCCACGCGAGTCGCCGCTTGCACAAGCTCCGTCGTGCCGCCTCCGTAAGCCGCCCCGACGCCGCCGACCGTGTGCTTTGCCTCGACCCGCCGCCCTCGCTTGTGAAGACCGACTCCGCTTCGTCGACCGAGGAGCCCCCGCGACGCCTCGGTTCATAGCCGCCGCCAGCTCACCGTCACCGGCCGCCGCACGCCTCGCAGCCGCCTCGGGTGACCTCGCCTCCCTCCCCCATTGCTTAGGTGCTTCTCGCGCTGGATTTAGGGCACCGCAACGCTGAATCGTCGAGCTCGGATGAGCTCCTAATGGCACCGCCGCTCGTAGCCGTCCGCCGACCACCGTCGGCCGGTGAGAGTTAATCTCCACCGTCCGATTCGGTTTGGATGGTCGAGATTAGATTATCGAATCATTATTGGTAATTTTGCAAATAAGCCCCTACCCCGTTTAAGTAATTTAATAAAGAACCCCTCCCGTTTCACATAAACAACCCTAGATTTAATTATATTTATGTTTTAATCCAAACGTAACGTATCAATCCAAATTTTGCACTTTAGCCCCCGTAGAATTTTATATTTATGTTTAGGTCTTGTAATTTTACATAGACACCCAAGGTTTTTCATAAATTAAAATTTAGTCCTGTACTTTCTCATATAGGCCCCCGAACTTTTCCATAATTACATTTAGGTCGCTGTATTTTTCAGTAACAATTACGTGCTTTAAGCCGTTGTTTTACAATTTAAACCCTATAACTTAAAACGCTCATAACTTTTAACTCGTAGCTCGATTTAGGTGATTCTTGCACTCACGAGTTCGTAGTGACGAATACTATTTAATGGTACTGTTTTCATAGACAGTAGGTCTTGTTTGGTGTACTGTTTTCTTATTTGCTATGTATGTATACAAAATCGATTGCTATTCGTTCCGCAAATAGAAACTACAAGAAAACAAGAAAATAGAAAACAAAAAGAATAAGACCCTGTGCCATGGGCCATTTCTTCCCGGACCATTTCCCTTGTGTCCCCTCTTCTATTTTCTTTTTCTTTCACCTACGCGGCCCACTAACGACCGGCCCGCTCGGCCGCCTCGCCGCCTCGCCTCGCCCCGTAGCAGCCCCCGTAGGCCCACCCGCAAGCCCGCCTCGTGCTCGCGCGAGTCCGTCCCCAACCGAACCGCATCGGAGTGGGACTCCGCCTCCGATCCGGCCGCCTCGGCATGCGCGCCAAGGCAACGCCCTATATAAGGCGAGCCGCAACCCCGTGTCCCCTTTCCCCGTAATGACCCAAGAATGTGTACTCAAGATCTTGTATTAATAATATTCGAAGTTTGGATTTGATTCGACAAATTTGCTTCAAATTCGAATTCAACTTGAATAGGAAAAATAGGGATTAATTCGCAAAGGAATTCGGTTCAAACTTCGCGTCATGGGCTGAAACTTCGCGGCCCATTCTCCTTCTTTCCCTCGCGCACCGGCTCAGCTCCGGCCCGACCCGCGGTCGGCAGGGGCATCTTCAACCCCTCCCCTTTCCAGACTCGGCCGACCGCAGCACGGCGCTCGCCGGGCGGAGCCACGTCGGACGCGCGTCGCGTAGCGGCCCCAAAGCCACCGCTTCCCGCCGCATCCGCCGCCCACAAAACCTCCGCACCCGCCCGCTGTCCCCTACCCATCTTCCCCGTTCCGCACCAAACCCTAGCCGCCGCACCGCAGCCGAGGTTTTCACCTCGGCCATGGGCGAAACTTCGAGCCGTCGTCGCGCGTGCTGCTCCTCGTGCTCGGCGTGAGACGCGGAGTCCGCCGGTGCACTTGGTTTCGCGGGAGCAGCTCGGGAGAGGAAGAGCGACGCGCGAGAAGATTTTTGCGGCCGTCTTCGCCGGCGCCGTTCGTCTTCTCGCGGTGAGGCTCATCTTCCCCTCGCCTCGTCTTTGTTCCCTCGTCGTTTGCCGTGCGGCCCGGAGTTGATTCCATCCCGTTTGTCCCTTGCTAGCACCCGAACGCAACCGCGCGTGGTCACCGTCTTCACCGCACGTCGCCCGCCGTTCGCCATTGCCAAACTTCGTCGCCCGCCGTCTTCATCCCCTCCCCGTCCTCCCGTTGGCCGTCGATCATTGCCGGTGAGTAGCCGCCTCGATTCCTCCTCTTTCCCCTCCGGATTGGTGGCGAATTACCCCCTCTCGTCACCTTCCGCCACCGCGTCACCATAGACGCCGGTGAGCTCGAGCTTAGGAGCGAGCTCATGCCCCTCTCGTCACTCCTTGAACTTCGTTGTGGTCCGCAGCAACTCGCGCGCGCGTTTGTTTGAAGAAAGGTGGGAGTTTGGCTTGATTTCGCGGAGAGCCGTAGAGCCGCCGCCGTGGATCTCGCCGCCGGCCGGCCTCCGGCGACCTTTCTTGGTCGGAACCCAGCACATAAGGTTCGCGGGAACCCGGGTAGCGTTTTGGTGTCGCCGGGTTGGGGGTTTTGCGAGTCCGGGAGTTTTCCCCGTGCCGCCGCCGCCGTAAGAGCTCCGGCGAGCTCGTGCCGATGCTCCGTCGCGAGCCGGTCCTCGCGACCGGCACCGACGGGTGCGCGTGAGGGAGGGGGTTACGTTGGTGCCCTTGCCGTCACCGCCGGCGAGCCGTAGCGCCGGGAAGAGCCGATTCCGGCAGCCCCCGCGGCGGAGATGGAGCGGCGCCGCCCCTCCGGCGCTGCCGACGTGGCTTCGACGTGGCGGACTTTCTGTCGGCGTGGCGCCTAGGTGGCGGGCCGAGGTGGCGAGCCGGGCACCGCTCGCGTGTCGAATATCTCGCCGACGTGGCGACAACGTGGCGACCACGTGGCGGAAGAATTGCCACGTGGTGCCGACGTGTAGAGAAGTTGATCCGCGTGGCACCGACGTGGCGTCTACGTGGTCTTGACGTGGCGCCCACGTGGCAAAGACTATTCCAGGGGATATTCCATTCCTTTTATTGGATTTTCCTGAATTTCCATAATTCACTTATCTTTGGAAATTCATATCTTTTTCCTAGAGCGTCGAAAAATACGCGATCGGTTGCGTTGGACTCGTAGTGACGTGCTCTACGCGTTAGTGTAGCTTTTGGTCATGTTCTAGTACCGTAATTTCCGTCGTTATTTCCGTACTATTTCCTATTGTCTCGATAAGCGTGCCTAACCCCCGTTTCGCGATCCGTCCGTCGAGGGTGCCGAGGAGTTCCCGTCCGAGCCGCAGTTTGAGGAGTTTCCGCCGTAGCAGCCGCACGAGTACCCCGACCCGGCCCGGGAGCAGCCCTATCCGGGCAAGCCGCAATCCTTGACCACTCTTGTTCCTATTTAGTACTTGCATTAAATTGAACCATGCATGATTAATGGATACTTGCACTTGTAGTTTACCTATGCCATATTATGCCATCCTTGCCACTCGTTTGCCATAGGTTGTTCTACTCGTTACTCGCTTGCTTAGCTTGTTGCTTAGTTGCTTAATTGAACCCCATGATGACTATACATGTTTTTGTGTAAAATAAATTGTAGGTGTTTCTTAGGTGTCGAGTTTCGTACTAGATACCCTGTAGGACCTTTTGCGGGGCGAGTGAGTAGGTGGTTAGGTGCTGGGAGACTTCCGGGGAGTCTCTACTTGGAGAGTACCTGTTGCGGGTACAGCTTGTGTAGGGGTCTTGGGCTATGGGACCCCTGTTGTGGTGACACTCGTTGAGACCGTTGTTGTTGAGGAGAGGGATGGTGACTCGCCCGGCAGCCTTAAGGACCGGTTCTTGTGCGTATGCCTCTCTTGGTCTTACTAGCATACCACGTGACTTGTATGGGCGGGCTGGATCATGATACTTAGCGGAGGAATGGGTGGCCCGCCGTGGTGTAGAGATTAGTGGTAGCGGGTGTTGGAGCGTTTGTCTCAACCCGCGAGCGGAGGATATCCCACCCGGCCGGTGGTACGCCTTGTCACACCCTTCGAGCCCTTCTTTTCCTATGTTGTGGTTAGAGGATCCCGGACTCGAGGGACGGGCGCCACCCATTCGATGCTTTGAGTAGTGATCTTGTGAGTGTTGCTTTGCTTGGGCCACGACGGTGGTCTTTTGTTTGAGTACCTCTTCACGTGGGTACAGTTGCTTACTCTCTGCAGAGATATATAAATCTATACGTATAGTCTAGCCCAAAGTATGGGCACTACCGAGAGAAATCCACTTGATTAGCATTTACTACTTCTCCCCTCCGATAGGTGTTTTACTTCCGGCCTCGAGCCGTGGTCCCGTGGAGGTGTGCGGGACATAAAACTTGACCCTTGCAGGAATGTGTTGTTTCCTGCAAGGCCACTTATAAAATTTGACTAATAATAAAAATGTGAATCACATAGACTTGAGGATTAATGCTTTAGGTGCTAGCCCTTGCCTTTCCTTGGAATATCCGAGCATGCATACATTGTTGCTAGGCAGTTTGCGGCTTGCCGAGTACTCTATGTACTCACGGCTTTCCACTTTGCTTTTCGTACGCCGTTGCCGAGGAGCCGACCGCGCCACCGAGGGAGTCGACGGAGAGGAGTGACGGTCTCGCCTACACTTGAGTTGCTTGTGGGTATGGACTTCATCGACGATCATCATCGTAGTTGCTTCCGCTTCGCTTCCGCTAGTTTCTTACTATCATTTCGCGATGGCCTGCGTGCCACGCTCTTGTACTCTTGAGATTGAGACTTATGCATAATAATGTACTTGGAGGATCTATTATCTTGCCTTGTTATTTCCTTTAATTTATGGTTTCTACCGTACTAACTCGTGTTGGATGTACGTGCCACACTCCCGGGAGTGGCAATGAGGTACAAAGGGCTCGGATTTCACGTTGGTGAAATTTGGGTCCTCACATTCCCCC
>JAUNZO010004987.1:0-229272 GCA_031894775.1 Chloris gayana
GGTTCGCACGCCTAGACCTTTCTCATCGATGGTGTAGTCCAAACCTTCTCCATCTTTTGAGCAACAGTGGTTGATGGCAAAAGGGAAATAGCAAGGGTGAATACATAGAGTACTCAGCAAGTGGGGAAAATAAATGACATGCAAGCTGAATGAAAGGAAGGCTAAAACATGGCTTGCAATAGAAAGCACCTACACTACTCAAATTAATTAGAGCAACCAATTTACTATGAATATGATCCAACAGGTTATCCCACCTGTTAACCACCGCAAGCTACCCTACTTGCAGCAAAACCGCACTACGAGGCTACTCGCTCGTAGCATCCTACGAGTTACTCCACCCGTCCATGCCCTCTAGTTCTCGTGAGGACTCTAGGCCGCTCGTGCCCGGGAGCACGGCTGTTAATAGTAGTTTTACACTCTGCAGAGGTTGCACAACTTTACCCACAGATCGGTGGTTCTATCACCCGTCGGTGACTAAAACCTCCATTATACCAGACACACTTCCTTAGATGTGAGGCCAAGAGATCACCACAAGGTCTTTCTAAGAACTTTCCGAGCTTACAAAATGCCCATGCTAAGGTTTCACCGCCATCAAAGTGACGCATCACCCGGGGACCCCTCTTGCATCGTGGCTTGAAGTACTCCTCCTTCTCGCCTCGAATCCGGAAGACCATCTTCCTTCATCCTTCCTCGACGCTCGCAGAACCGGGAAACGACCTTGGTACTTAACCTTACCTACCCATTATCAGCCCCGTGCTTTGTGCGGAAGTCCTGGGTTGCCGCTCCAAGAACCGGTCCTTATGATCCCAAACAGGTACCACCATAACTAACGAGTGTGCACCAGGC
The DNA here is from genome assembly GCA_031894775.1 of Chloris gayana. NCBI lineage: Eukaryota > Viridiplantae > Streptophyta > Magnoliopsida > Poales > Poaceae > Chloris > Chloris gayana. The sequence continues at coordinate 847 of JAUNZO010004987.1, forward strand.
ACCATCATCGACAATCCTCCTTCTTGGATCACCTAAGTTCCATGTTGCTATAAAGCAATACCGGTTCATGATCATTATGTTCAAGTGGATAATTAGTCAAGTGTAGCATTTAGTTCATGTTGAACCCCATTAACAGCAAGCTAAGCAATGACGTACCCATACTGTAACATGAAACCAAGACCAAGGCGACAAGGTGATAGTATGGAACAGGATATGACACAATAGGATTCAAATTAACTTCAATGCATGAAAAGTAAATTCATATAGTAAAGAAGTAGGCGCAATGTGCATCAAGAACACTTGCTCGTGGCTGGGTCTGCGGGGGCTAGTGTGGGCCATGGCGGGTTGGGTGGTTGGCGCGACCGGGCCGCGAGCTGGAGCGGGCCGAGGAAAGCAAGAAAAGCGAGAGAGAGAGAGAGGGAAGTGGGCCGGGAGATTTGGCCCAAGGAATCTTGGGGAGGGTTATATTCCCTTTTCTTTTCCCTAATCTATTCCTAATAGCAATTTAAATAGAAAATGAAATCTATTCGAAATTTTGAAATGAGATTTTCACACCATTAAGACTTATTGGATTCTATATCAGCATGGATTCATTTCAAACAATATATAACAACAATCTATATTAAATAAGTAATTTAGAAAGTAATAGACTTTGCATAAAAGGGTTTATAAATGGTCTTTTAAAACCAAAATCATCCAAATAAAGATAATCCATTTTGTTTATTTGAAATACTTTCGGTACTTCAAAACAAAATAAATCCTTTAAACAAGAATAATTATTTATGAGTAAATTCTTTTTAAAAGCACATGTACCTTTAAAACTAACTAATTTTTATAAATCAAGTTTATTTATTAAGCAAACATTTTTGTAAATCAAAGACTTTTATTTGCTAAGCCATTTTTCACATATTTAAAGTATTTATTCCATTAATCAAATGTATTTATCAAATCAAAAGTTTTAATTAAAACAAACTTTATTTAATTTCGAAAATAGCTCTCTTGCTCACATGAAATGATAAAGCTCTCATTTTGCTTACAAGGAGAAAATACCTTAAAAAATAATGCTTTCTAAAATAATCTATTTTCTCAAATCCAATATAAATATTTAGTAAATTATTTTCATAACCAAAACAAATCATATGTACTTTCGGAAAAATTTAATAGTGAAACTTTATAAACAAAATAACCTATATTAATTTGTTGAGTTAAAAATAACTCTTTCTCTTAAAGAAGAAGGAAGGAAAATATAACTACAAATATTAACCTTTAGATAATATTAAAAAATACTTTAAAAGTTTTAAAATTTAGTGAAATTTATGCATAACCTAGAATTTGAAATTCCGGGGTGTTACATCTGCCCTCCTCTCCGGATGGGGTGCCACCGACTTAAGTAACTCCAGCTGACGGGTGGGCTAATTGTTGTGTGTGGCACACGTGACTTAGGTCGGTGAATCGGCTTCCCTCCTCCTCCTCCTCCTCCTCTCTCTCTCTCTCTCTCTCTCTCTCTCTCTCTCTCTCTCTCTCTCTCTCCACCCCAACTCGGGCGGACAGGGCGATGGCTCCTCCGGGCTCTGGTCCGGTGCCGCCGAGCGAGGGCATCGCCGGTGGGGGTGAAAACCAGTGCGAGTGCCGCAACCTCACCCTTATTGCAACCAAGTTTGTAGGGTTTAGCAATTTATTTTAAAATTCTATGTGTTGGTTTCCTATAGATGTAATTAGGTTTTAAATTCCTAGTCATTTTTGAAAAATGTTTTTCTTGAATAAAATAAAATGATTTATTTGTTAAGTTTTATTTTGGCTGAAAATCGGGGTGTTACAGACCATCCTAGCTAATTCTTGCACTTAGGCATGCGCCGATCATTACTCTCGCCTCTCGTGATATCATCGACGCGTTTCCCCTATAGGTCCCACGGGATTTGCCTGTTCTTCATGGACTCGACTACCACCATAGCCACCTCATCGACACGCACCATTTTTCGGCCACCTCCAACGTCGACGAACTCTTCGACGCTTCTCTACATGTTGCAGTGAAGCTCCAGGACTCCATGGCTTAGCTATTGGAGCAGCACGATGAGCTCCAACCGCCGCCAAAGTCCTCCTCTAGCCGCCTCTCACCACGAGATATGTTTCCGGTCGGTCTCGGCGAGGGTGACCCCCCAACGTATCCGCCTCGTCTCGTTGAACCCATAGGCTTGCTCTCATCGAATTTGGCCGTCGTTCGACCAACTCCGGCAGTCGTGCCGCCGTGCTCCGGCCGCCATCGGCCATGCCGCCGGTCCTATCGCCCTGGCTGCTTCTATTTCGGCCCAATGGCCAATGGTTATTGTTTCACGAATTTGTCTATTTTTAGGATTTATTCAAACTTCCAAAATTCATAGAAAATTCATGCAAATTCAAAAAAATGCAAAACAAAGTTTGTTAGGTTCATAAAATTGTGCTCTATTTTATAGTTTATTCTGTGTTGTTAAGTTCTCCGTATTTTTAGAATTTCTACAATTGATTTCTTGCTTTTTTTATTTAAGCTAATTAGCTAAGTGATGGTAATTAGAGTTTGATTTTGTTAAATCCTTTTATTTCATGAAGGATCTACTACGGACAAAATTTGGATGATTTATTTTCCATAAAGTAGCATATGCATTTATGTAACAACCCTAAGTAATAAAACATGCATTTCATGTCATAAGCATCATATCGTGTCTGTTTGTAAAAGCAATGCTATGATTTTATATGTAAAATTAAGATTTCAATTTAAAACCGTGTCAAATTTAATTTCTATTTAAAAAGGTTTCAATTTGGCAAAGTTTGATGGGTTTCAAAAATACTTTTGGTCAAGCACGTGATGAAATGAATTTTTATGATTTTCCCAAATTCTTATCGCTTTGGAAAAATATCCAAAACAATTCAATTGAATATCACAAGTAGATTTAAATTTGAATTTGTATTTTGAAAACGTTGTAGAATTGGAACTTTGGCCGTTAATGAAAATGGTTCAAAATGTTTTGAGTTGCCACCCTGATTTTTCTCTGAATTTTTAGAGCCTTGGAAATATGGTTATCAATTTTGTGCAAGCGCGAGGGCTTTTCCGCAAAACCGCCACACCAGGGCCACATGCCAACCTTTCTTCCTCTCTCTCTCTCGCGCGCCGCCGCTGCGGGCGCTTCTCTGCCGCGCGACCTGCGCACGAGCGCGCCACGCAGGCAGCAGCTTGTTCTGCGTCACCTCTCCACCCTAATCGGGATAAATCCTGTAACATCCTCGGCCCAGGGCTTAATAGGATTGATAGAATACTCATGTCAATAAGTTGTAACTTCTTTTCCGGAAGCTTATCTCTAAAGAACTCTAAGGTTAAGCATGCTTGGCCTGGAGCAATTTAGGGATGGGTGACCGACCAGGAAGTGATTCCTAGGTGTGCATGAGTGAGGACAAAGTGCTCGAGAAAAGACTATTGTTGATCCGTGGGAAAATCTTGAGGGCCTATTAAGCTGCCGGGGGTAAGCGGGCCCGGTGCAGAGTGACGGGACGTTACGGATGGTATCGAGCCGACTCTTGCGGTTTCATGGGCGCATGTGTTGCACGTGTGCGAGCATGGTGTGCATGGCTAGTGTGGGCCCGGTGTGGTCACACAACATGGCACATGCGCCGGCGATGGACACATGGACGTGGCCAAGAGAGGAAGTTCCTGGCTCGGGGTTGACCGACGAGGACGTCGGTCTTCTAAAGGGGTGAGCGTGTAACATCCTCGGCCCAGGGCTTAATAGGATTGATAGAATACTTATGTCAACAAGTTGCAACTTCTTTTGCGGGGATGGGTGACCGAGCGGGAAGTGATTCCTGAGTGTGCATGAGTGAGGACAAAGTGCGTAGAAAAGACTAGTGTTGGTCCGTGGGGAAATTTTAGGGCTTATTAAGCTGCCAGGGGTAAGCGGGCCGGCCGGAGTGGCGGGACGTTACAAATCCCAGCGCCACTTCATCTCTCTCTCTCCGTTGTCTCACATGAACACCACCGCCACCCACCGCCGCCATCAAGTCCACGCCGGCAAGCCGCCTCCGGCCACCCCAATCCCAACAAATGCCACCGGGTCTCATGCCGCTCAATCAAGCTCCCTCGCCCTAGCTTCGCGAGATCGAGGCCCTTTCTTCCTAGGCGTCGTCAAATTCTTCCTCTCTCAGTGCGTCCCCTCTTCTCATTCTTGATTCCTCGGGTGTGCAACGCCCTCCTCTTCATCCTTGGACACTTACCATCCAGCTCCCTCCATAGGTCCGGCCGGAATTTCACCATTTTCCTCAGCTCTATGTGCCGCCACCTATGCTCCGTGGTGCGCACAAGCTTCCGGCCACCCATCACCTCCACAAACTTGATGCCGGTCTTCGCCATGTCCCCGTGAAGCTCCGGCAGCAATCTGTTCGTCATTTGGTTGAGCACGGTGAGCTTTAGACGCCGTCGAAGCCCCGCACGAGCCGCCTCTCGCCGTCGGTGTGCCTACGGCTGGATTCCGGCGAAGCCAACACCACCGTTGTGTTCCCCTTATCGAGTTGAGCATGTAGCATATTTTCCGTCGAGGTTGGCCGCCGTTGGGCCAACTCCGGTCACCGCACCGCCGCACCCGGCCGCCGTCGCCATGGCCTTAGCCGCACGGCGAGCCACATCCCCGGATCCCATGTGGCTACGTGGGATCTTGTGTGTCCCACTCTGTGGTCCCCTGTGTGGCCACAAAGGTGTTTTCATTATTCAAAAATTCCTAGAAAATTCCACGAAAATCAGAAAAATACCAAACAAAGTTTGTTGAGGTCATAAAATTATTCCCTATTTGATGATGAATTAAAATGCCTATTTTTGAGTTTATGCTTTTGTAGTTTTATTATTTTTGCTTTATTTTGTTTAGAATAATTCGTTATTTTATGCAAATTAATAATTGATTTTGATAAATGAATTTCTTTAAATAAAGAGACACTGCAGATGAAAGGTTTTTTTAAAACTTATTATCCAAAATTAAGCATAAACATCGTCATTTAATGTAAGTATATATATCATCATTTCATGCGAATGCATCTCATTATTTTTATTGTTAACATTCCATGTCGTTATTTTATGTTGCTCGTAGCGTAGACCATAGCTATTAACCATCGATCGTCGGTAGCGTCATCACATGTCTTATAATGCATAATCATGCATGCATGTTGTGAACTTGCGATGTATCGTTAATCATCGTAGAACCCGACGTGGTCCGACAGACAAGTCAAGGATCGCGAAGAGGTGATCATGGGAGTCGACTACACCGAAAATCACGGATGGTGAAGTTGTTTGACAAGCGGTTGACAAGAATCGAGGAGGAGAGATCATCGACGCTAACGTTGCACCGAGTGAACCCAACTACGCTGCAGTGCAAGGCAAGACCCGATGCATCCCACCTATGTTTTAAAGTCTTTTACTTTTATCACAGTAGCTAGGTTATGTTTGTGCACTAGGTGATAGGGATTGATTGACACCCTAGATGCATGAGTTAGGATTCCTTTACTCGTGATATACCGATATAGGTAGTTCGATAAGATGCTATGCTTAATTCATAGTCGCAACGGTAGTTGTTCATGTGATCTTAAAGCATGGAGGCTTTAAGTGTTTGTTGTTGTTGTTAAGCTAAAGAGGGTGTTGATGAAGTTGACACCGGACGGGCCCCGTAGAGGAAAGGGCAAAGACGATGTCTTGCAAGGTGGTAGCTCCGTCCGTGTCGATCAAGGACCGTACCGTTGTTGGCTATGTTGAGCAAGTATTGAACGTACCGATCTACATGCTGGTGTTTATGTGCCCGATAAGCCGATGTACCCTAACTCACTAGTGGTTCGACATAACAACTTTCTTTGCTGGTGGTGTTTGTTTATTTTGAGACGAGGTCTCCCCGGGACGGGATTGGTGGTCGCTCACGGATAACGTCGAGGACGGGTATCACGTGGGGTCCCTATATTCCCGGGGAGTCGGAAACGGACCGGCCTCCGTGAGGAGTTAGCGGGAAAGGTTGTCGTATACGACCAATGTGGTGGGTATATGTCGTGTAGTCGGGTTTTCCCAGCTGGTGAAATCGATTCGAATCATTGTCCCTCTCGGTAATGAGTACCGCTTGTTCTCTTAGTCACATCGTAGTTAATCAAGAGGAATGTGTTGTGGTTATGAAGGCCACAATCAACAAGGAATGGGCCAGCCCAAGGTGTCCCGGAGATGTGGATGGGCTGCGGGACTACGAAGGTCCTTGGACTAGGCCTATTCGAGAGGAACAGGAAAACTATGAAGGGACTAAGTGGTTGGGGGAGTCACGAAGGACCCGATACGAAGGCTCTCATTTCCGTTACGGTCATATTACGAGGAGAGTCCAAAATCCGGCTGATGTGATGGGTCGAGAGAGTATTTATAGCCTCATACTATCTCAACCCTAATAATCACTATCAGCCCCCACAAATTACTCTTATGCCCTCTCTATTCTATCTACTCTTGGGCTGAATTCCCTCTTCATGACCTTCTTGGACCTTCGTCGTGCCAAGTCCTCCCCTCCAAGTGCTTCTCCTTTGGGTCGCCGAGCATGTGAGGCGCTTATTCCATGGCCTTGTTGGGCCTATTTCCTTCCGGACCGGCCCATCGGGGTAAGGTGGTGACGTTCCCCCAACAGAATGAAATGAGAAAGGAAGATACGGTGGTTGGTTAAAGACAATCTTTTGCTTGCAAACTTGATTGCAGTAGATGTAGGCTGCAAACATTGGTTCTTAATAAACTTAACTTTGAGCTAAAACTTGAAAGTAAGGATCCATTTTTAGTCCTGTTTTTGCAAGCTGAGTCAACCCACAACCAAAAAGCTCGGGCATACTAGGCGTCGGCATTAGCGTGCCTTTTGATGGGTCGATCTTGCTGAGTATTAGATACTCGTGGCTTTGTTCGTTATGTTTTTCGGGTCACGAGTCATACCCTTATGACTCGTACGATAGTCTCCTTGGTGAGGAGCATTTTATTGAGGGAGTTTCACTCCGAGTGGAACATACCCCGTCGAAGTGAAGCACGAAGATCCGTGGTGTACGTCGGGCTCGGTACATCACGTTAGTTGTTTTAGAAGGTCTCTTGTTGTAATTTAACTTCCGCTGTAAGATTCGTCTAGTTTAAACTCTTTTGTTGTATTCAATTTCCGTTGCTGAACTGTTTGTATTTTGAAAACATGGTTGTATTATACCATGATGTATATATTCTGGCTTGTATGAATGAATGTACTTGTTGTAACTCGCTTCGTCGAGTGTTCCTCTGTACCGATTCCCGGGTGTCCTGGAAGGGATGTCACGAGAGATGAAGTCTATCTTTAGTGTTCCTCTCGTACCGATTCTTGGTTGTCCTCGCAGGGATATCACACGCAGCCAAGAGGGCGCGCTACCCAGCTGGTCCGGGCGCCGCCCCGGTCGTCTCCCACCTCCGGTTACCGCACACACGTACGTGAGGCGCAGGATACGCTAATTCCGTCGTCCTCCTCCTCTCGCCACCGAACAACACCGCTCAACCCGTGCCGCTCCCCGACGCTAGGTGCCCGAACCCCACCGTTCTTCGCCAGGACTCCATCGCCCGACACGTGCGAGCCCCACGGCGAACACTCGTGGATGTAGCATCGCCATAAATGGCGAGCTTGCAGCTATGTGTCGCGCAAGGCTCATCCGCCGCTCTCGCCTATAAAAGGGACGTGCCTCGCTCTCCTCTTCACACCGGCGCGAGCGCCCCTCCTCTCCCACACCGAGCTACCCACAATCCAAGTTTTCCCCTTTCTTTTCGAGCTCTACAACTATGGACACGTTGCTCCAAAATATGTCGCATCCCAGCCACCTCCCCTCCTCTTGCCACCCTAGACGGATGCACGTGGACCTCCTCCACCAAATCCCCCACTCCCGGCCTCCCTCCCCAACTCCCCGTGCGCGCCCCAAACCTCCAACCGCCCGGCCATGGAGTCCGTGCCCGAGGAAGAAGACCACTCAAATGTGAGTTTTGCATGTTTGCATTTAGACCCCATCGCTTCCACAAAATGTTATCCCTCAACCCGACGGTGCACCATAGACCAAGCCTATAGGCATGGTCCACAAAACCGTGGACTTGATCCACGGATTTTCCACATAAAAATAATTTCAAAAACACTAGAAAATCCCAAGTCCCTGCACTTTTGCAGTTAAGCCTTTGATCTTCTTCTCGTATTATGTTTAGGTCCCTAGATTTTAAGAGAAAACCCCCTAAACTTTCTTGAAATTATCTTTTAGGTCCCTAATATTTTACAAAAAATTCCCTCCAAACTTTTATGTAACTACAACTAGTTCCCTATGACATTAAAAGTATTTACAAAAAGGTCCCCAGAATTTCCAAAACTGATGTCTTTTGATTCAGAACTAAGTTTCGGGTGATTTTTGCGCTCACTAGTCACTATCCCTTGATCATATTTATCCTATGAAAATTCAGTGAATACTTAGGCTAATTTCCTTTCTATGTTAGAATAACGATGACAAAGTTGTATGTAAGATAAATGGGTAGCACTGCCAAGCCAAATACTCGACCTAGACAAATAAAGAATAGAAAATGTTTGTCAATGTTTAAAAGATCTGAATACGGATCCAGATATCTGATGTTTTGCCTAACAGACTTGCCCATCAGTATTGGAACTACCATTTGCATGTCATAAATGTTGGCATATGAAAACTCAGCCTGAAAAAGAATGGATTGCCGCATACACAACAAACACAATAATCTTAAAATTAGATTTTAGTCAGCACACCTATTGTGAATTTTTGCTCAATGACATGTACAAAGCTTTGTAAGAGTATCACTTGCCAAAATGGTTCTACAATTTTCTACCACAAAAGATGATTAACAGTGCAGCCAAGAACAATGGATTGTTCAAGAAGGCCTAACTGGACGCTGAGCCTACAACAACATCTCGGTTGGGCAGCATGGAAGTTATCTTTTTCAAGAGGACATTTTTTTTCCAACCTCCCAATTTAAAATATTTCTGAAGCCATATTATATTTCCGGATCCAGTAAATCCAATCAATCAAATCAGCAAAAAAAGTAAAATCAGAATTAATATTTCGTTTTATTAGGCACAATTTTTCCTAGGACAATAATTGCACATTGTATTTGACTTACTACTACTGGTAGGTTCATATCAATTTCATTGTATTTAAGTACTAAGAAATATGGCATGGCAAGGGAAAATGGAATAATCTTCTTTCTTATTCGTTCGTGAGCAGTCATATTCCTTTGTAATTCAATTTAAATTAAGCAAGTGATGCTCCTGTGTTGCTTAGGAAAATATACCGATTGAATAAGAGCTTACACTTGCATATATATAAAAGACACGTGTACTTGTGGAGTAGCTCAGAAAGATTGCAGTGTCTTGATCTTCAAAATATCTCCAACGTTAACACATAGCAGGAATAATTCTCGTCGGCGAGTATGCTGAAATAATGGATATAAAGTAACACATGGCAGGAGTGTTCAATGAAAAATAACTTTGTACTAATTCCATTGCTCTTGCAGACACACAAGAATGGAGCACAGAGGGCATGAGTGTTCCAATTCTTTTGCTAGTCAGGTGCTAGAAGATAACTGAATACTCAGAAGTGTGATATTCTGTTTCAGGCGGTGAACAATCACAGGCTGAGGAGTCATCTCCCGACAATTCACCAGAGAAGCTCTCTCTTCACGTCGTCACAGGACATCCGTGGCTTGGGCAATCGATGGACGCTGGCTCTGATCGAGATGCGCGCACCATAGGCCTCTGATGAGCACGCGCTTCATCAGCTGCTCGTCGAACTCGCCGTCCAACCGCCGGTCTACCACTTCAAGTCGAGTTCTGAACTTCTGATGGTAGACATCGCGGAGCCAATTCAGAGGATGCACAGAGGCGCCGTTAGAAAGCACTGCCTTAGAAACAATGCCAAAGCTGTAGAAATCGCACTTGGCACTCGGCCTCCGATTGCCCACGTGCTATGGATCCCAGTCCAACCAGGCGTTCTTTCGCCTTGAAGGCTCGCGTATTTTGCACAGTGCCATCTGGTTCGGCCCTGTTGCTGATTCCGATTCCGACTTGTTCGCCTGATCGTCTTAGGGTGCCCGGTGGAGGCTGAGCGAGTACGAGTCCAGTTCTGCGGCGTTCGATTTTGGTGCCTCTCCGTCTCCGGGTCGAGTCGGTAAATATCTTGTTTCTTGTTATTTAAAGAGGCAAAGACCCCTCCGACGAGATCAACAGCTCAAAGGTTTTTGCGAACTCGTCGTCTCTTGCTTGCTTGCAGTTGCTTTTGTGCGTGTGGCGTCGAAACCGATCTGAGATGGAGTCAAAAGCAAGCGAGAGTCTTGGCTCGCTGGCGGCGGCGGCGTCCTCTTTCCCGTTGCTGGTATACAATTACGGCGAGCAGCCAGACAACTCTCAGATGATGCTCTCCGTCGCGGATGGATCCTCGCGCACCTACCAAGTACCCGAGATGAGGAACTACCTATGCCTAGAGACTTCCAGCGGTTTGATGCTGATAGTGGACACGGTCTCTTTGCAGAATTGCCTTTGGAACCCGCAGACAGGGGAGATGACGCCACTGCCGGCATTGGACAAGGATTTGCCGTATCGTTGCCGGTGCCTGCTCTCCAATACCATCACTGCTCCTGATTGCCTTGTCCTCGTCTACGCCCTCTGTCAAACCGAGCTTCTCTTCTGTCAGGTCAGTGGAGGCAACGCATGGTTCAGTCTATCTTACGACATCGGCCTCTACGCAGTACCCAAGGGACGTTCTATGCCCCCAACCAAGGTAGAATTCAGTGCCATGGCTGCTGTAAATGGAAAGTTTTACGTAATAGACGCGCCAGAGCGAGATGTGCTCGGAGTTCTCAGCCTATCTCATGATCCCGAGCCACGTCTGGAGATTGCAAACTTCAATGCACCTATGCCTAGGATCAAAACTGATGCGCAGATGACTGTCAGCATGAGTTACCTTCTCGAATCCTCCAACGAGCTCTTTATGGTCTGCATTTTCTACCGTGGCTGCACTCTAGAACGCATCGAGGAGGTTGGTGCCTACAGGATGGATTTCGACAAGCATGAATGGTGCAAGGTGACTGACATTGGCGATAGAGCGTTTTTTCTCGGTCCTGAAAACTTCGCAGCCTCGTGCTCTGCCACTGAGCATGGTCTCAAGAGGGGGTGCGTCTACTTTGCCTACGACTTGTTTGGGCACAGCAACGACTTTCACATTTTCAATCTCATGGAAGGCACGCGTCAGGTTGCTGGACCTACCCAAGATGTTCCAGTCCTTTCCTGCAAACCGTTTTGGCTGGTTCCCGTTCAGCCTTGAATTAGCTCTTTCGATGTGAAAGATTGTCAGCATTAGCTTTTTTTTAGGATAGCATTAACTTATTTAGTGTGCTGCATTCTCATACCAAACTAATCGAGTCTATATTGCATGAACCATAGGTCGATATTGTAGTGCGGGTTGTTTTCCTCTCAGAATCGAATGCATGCAGTGAGCAATCTTTTACTGATTTTTTGTTGTTGTTGAAAGAACACCTTGATGTCTTTGTATTTACATATAAATTATGTCAACTACATCTCTATGGAGAAAACCCGTGATTAAGAATTCCAACATACAAATAAAATTACATGATCACAACATGTGGCTATTACAAACTATAATGGAAAATAAAATCTTCCGTCGTCTTGATGTTGGTGATGAAGGTCCTTCACAAAGATCGTCAATATGACCCTTGTTTTATATGTATATGCACATAATAACGCACACAACGTTGTTTGATGAAAGTTTTATGTGAACTGTGGCAAATACCGTATCACTTGATGTCACACGGCAAATTTCTCCTTACTGAAGAAGACTGTAATCAACCTAAAGATGCAGGACAACCACACAAGTCCTATCCCGACAACGGAAAGTAGTAAGAAAAGCAGGAACATATAGAGTCCAGTCGCAGTCGCCGTTGACTTCCATATTGACGGCTAGTCACTCTCCTTCCCGTTTATTTGCCGACCAGTACACGGCCATTCGCTCACCCGCCTCAATTGAGTTCTTCTCCTTCCCTAACTGCTCCACATCCGAAAAAAAAAAACTGCTCCAAGGCTCGGGCAACCTTACTCTGGTCCTTCTCTTAATTTTTATAGAGTGGGGGATCTTACTCTTCTCCTGATGCCACCGCTTGGACCCACTTCAACCATGGTGCTGATCATCATCCCGCTCATTCTGAGCGTGCTTCCACCGCCACGAACAAGGGCCATGGAGAGCGCGGCAGAGATTGGTTACTGCGCCGCCAATCTGCAGCCATACAGCAACCTCAGCGAGGGCTCGCCAACCGGGTACCAGTCTTCACTTTTACCAACCAGAAATAGCACTACTTCTTTCGGCATCATCAGTTCGACTGATCCACCAACATCCTCACTGCCGCCGCAATCGACACCGCTGTCGACCCCGTCTACTGGAAATCTACTGTTTCGTCGGGATAGAGATAGAAGCTGCACGGACGAGGATCCAAGGATAAGGTCTTCGCGGGCACTGGTGCCGGGGACCTTATGTGCGGAATTGTTGAGTTCTCAGCCATTTGGTGGATCCCGGGATACCCCAGAGACCAAAAAGAGATTAATCCAGTGCTACCCTGTAAACGGATGCTATGGCGTGTGCTGCGCATACCGGACTCAGTCCTCTGTCACATCCCTCGACCCTTTGGCACGACTGCAACTTATCGCGTCGTGGATTAAGTACTACAGAATTTTGCCTGGTACGCGTTCCCGTCAGGGTCCATCCTTCGACTTCAACTACGAGGACGACGACGTCGATGACGCCAGCCATAGCGAAGCACCATCGGCAAACACGACTGGCACAGCACACAGCGCAAGGTTTGGTCAACCGAGAGCAAAGTCAGGTGCACGCCATAGCAAAACGAGAGCAAAGGACCAGCCTACGGTCCTGGACGACAAGCAGCGCAAACTTACATGGGCAGTAATCGCCGCCGCCGGTTCGGCTTTGATTGCCCTTGTTTGCACAATTGCAGGCGTTCTGCTGTGGTGCAAGCGGAACAGCAAGTCTGAAGCAGAGGAGCCCGGCAGCGTCCGGCAGACTCAACTCTGCCCCTCGGCTCCCAGACGGTACGGTCACCGCGAGCTGTCCGTTGCGACTCAAGGGTTCGCCGACGAGGCAAGGATCGGCAGAGGCGGGTTTGGCCCGGTGTACCGGGGATATCTGGCGGGTGATCAGGACCGCCACGTAGCCATCAAGATGCTCGCGTCTCAAGGATCTTCTGTTCAGGGAGCGAGGGAGTTCGAGGCGGAGGTGAGGGTCATGACGAGGCTGAGGCACCGGAACATCGTCGAGCTCGTGGGCTGGTGCGACGATGGCCCCAACAGAGACCTCTTGCTCGTCTACGAGTTTGTGCCCAATGGCAGCCTCGACAGGCATCTCCATGACCCGCAGAGACTACTCACCTGGTCCGACAGGTACGAAAACTAGGAAAACTTCTCACTCATCACTTCGCCAGCACTAGTTCAGTTTCGATCAAAACTCGAGAGTCACAACAATGCCGATGCCCATCGACATTCGAGTACAGGCTAGGAAAAAAATTTGGCGAAATTTCACCGATATATCTGAAATATCATATTTTTTAGTGAGGTACGCTATAACTTTTATCGCTGAAATTTCATCATTGACTATGTTTATTTATCGAAAATTATTTTTATTATGTTTGCAGCTATGATAAGTTAAAGTTTAAAGATCATTTGTAGAAATCATGCAACTAATTCTAAAATATAATGAATTTTAATCACTAAAATTACCGATATTTATAAAATATCGTGTTTATCAGTGATCCAGATAATTTTTCCTACCGATATTTTTTTCCTTGAGTACAGGTACAAGATTGCGCTAGGCGTCGGCTCTGCCATATTCTACCTCCACACGGAGTGCCAGCAGTGCGTCGTGCACGGCGACATCAAACCGGCAAACATAATGCTTGATGCCTCCTGCAACGCCAAGCTTGGGGACTTTGGGCTAGCAAGGTTCGTCGACCATGATGCCGACCCACGAACTACACAGGTCGTGGCAGGGACGCTCGGGTACATCGATCCGGAGTTCGTCAACAACCGGAGGCCCAGCGCCGAGTCTGACGTGTACAGCTTCGGCGTCGTGCTTCTCGAGCTGGCAAGCGGCAGACGGCCAACGACATCAACGCAGCAATCGAGCAGGACGCCGGCGCTTGTGAACTGGGTGCGCCACATGCATCGCCAGAACTCAATTCTTGGAGCGGCAGACCGTCGGTTGGATGGCGAGTTCGAGGAGTGGCAGATGAAGACGTGATCCTCGTTACAGGTCTTTGGTGCACGCATCAGGACCAGAGCCAGCGACCGTCGATCATGCAGGCCATGGATGTCCTGCGACGTGAATGTGCCGAGGTGCCTGTCTTTGGTCTAGGGATACAAACTGATGATGCAGTTCGTTCTCTGGAAGAGACAGCTTATGCTGATTTCTCAGGGGAGGAGATCCCTTCTGAGGAGTCGCCGGTTGAAACAGAGTATCACACTTCTGTGGAATCCACTTATCTGCTAGCACGAGAATGAAATGAGACAATTTTATTAGAACCCTGACGCGACGTACGTTTCTTCCTCGTGTCTTTCTTATGCTTAGTTAGGTACTGCCTTTTTGTACTCATATATTCGTATATGTATTGACATTTGAGTACTGATTTATTTTGGATCATATTACACACATCTATGTGTTCTATTTTCGTGGTAACATGTGTAATGACCGGTCCATGTGTTACATTCTTAATTAGCAATCCTAGTAGCCTCGTGCACTCCCTTTACTCCGTGGACGAAAACAATTACTTACCAAGCAGTAAAATTTTCTTTTCTTTTTTTGTGTTGATAGAGAAATACGTGAAGAACAAATTTTGTTATTTGCAAAGTTTCAAAATCCATTTCGGTTTTGGATTTAAAGTTCTCAAAATGCACTAAAGCATTAAGATTTTTTTCAATGGTGAAGAGTGTCATAGAAGGGAAGGAAAAATTCAATCAGTGGCACACAAGGGAAATGAAGTTTTCTAGTGGCTGAGAAGGGAAAGGAAGTTTTTCCAGCTGCTTAGAAGGAATTTGCCCTTGAAAAATCTGTTGGTTAATATTCACAAATGTCGAGGCGCCAATAGCAATTCAGTACTTCAACAAATAATGTCAAATTACCACAATAAATAAATATTTCTAGTAGAAAACTAAACTGGCCAAAAGGAATGATGAATAATGTAGACATACTTCAAACTAAACTAGAAATCTCACCTGAAAAAGATAACCTTCACTAGATCATGATTCAGTAACGCTTTGCTAATTAACTAAGATATAGCTCCGTGGTCAAAAAATATTCTTCTTGATGTATATGGCATGGCATGGCCATATAAAATCTAATTCAAGGATTACAAGATGTTTTAGATCATGTTGACTTTGCGAATTGATAACCACTATTTGACTATTTCAGCGTAGCTTCGTTTCTCTGGCAGTCACTTGTACAATATTTACTCAGACCAAACACGCAATAGGCGGTATAGGACGAATTTTTAAAAAACTTGAAATTGCTGCTATCAATCTCTCCTCCGTGTTTGCTCCTTAATTAGGAGAAGATGTGGCATCTAGAGACAGCCATTAAGTTCGCTCCAAGAATTCACTATGTCTCGACAGTGCATAGTCCGAGGCGCCTGTCCGGAACAGGGATCACCTCCTACAGAACTTCCCGGTAAGGTGGAGATACCGATTAGCTTACCACCCGCATCATCACCTCCACCAGCTCCATCTGTCCACAGGCCGGTGGCGGCCATAGCTGCCGGCTCCGCTGCAGCGGCCATTTTTCTTCTGTCAGCGATCTTTTGCTTCATGGCGGTGCTTCGGAGGAGGCGTTCCGCTGGCCGGAGTCATGCTACAGCGACACAAGCACAATCATCATCCACGGTGTCTCCTATCAGCGTCAGACCATCGGTGAAGCTAGCCCTCAACCATTGCTCGCCAAAATCTGCTGCAGAGCCACAGATGGATCTCTGGCCACCGCCAATGTTGCGCGTGCCAGTAGCTGCTGATATCTTATTCCGGGGCGTCTTCACATACGGAGAGGTGGCCGCCGCCACGAACGGATTTGCAGAGTCCAACATCGTCGGCCGTGGCGGCTTCGGCGACGTGTACGCGGGCACGGTGGACAGCACCGCAGTCGCCGTGAAGCGGCTGCGGGCGGGGAGCCAGCAGGGGGACCGGGAGTTCCATGCAGAGGTGCAGATCATCGGCCGCGTCCACCACCGAAACCTCGTCTCCCTCATTGGGTACTGCGTCGCGGAGAGAGGCCAGAGGCTGCTCGTTTACGAGTTCGTACCCAACATGACGTTGGAGCACCACTTGCATGGTAAATTAGTTCTACCTGTCATATTGCGTCTGATGGATATGATAATCATGTTCTAAGATATCAATGTCCATTCTTATTTCTTATCGTGGCATCGTCACACAATAGATAGCTTTTGTCTTCATCTTGAA
Source organism: Chloris gayana (assembly GCA_031894775.1). Taxonomy (NCBI): domain Eukaryota; kingdom Viridiplantae; phylum Streptophyta; class Magnoliopsida; order Poales; family Poaceae; genus Chloris; species Chloris gayana. The sequence goes on from JAUNZO010004987.1 coordinate 17,394, forward strand.
CATCCAAGATGGTGCAATTTATGCATATAATATATCTCTTAACTCTAACATCTTTTGCTCCGCATTAAATGACTTTAAGTATTATAAATTAGTTAATTTACCGGATCTCCTCATTTTTTTAAAAAAAGTAATTTACATAATCTTTGGTCCTTTTTCGGCTGGCCTACAAGCCAGCTTATACCGGCTGCTTCTTCCATCAGGAACGTTATGCTGCTGATTCTATCTCAGCAGAACATTGTTGTAGTTTTTGCTTCTATTCCAGCCGAACAAGCCCAAATTGAATTCTATGCTTCGACTTTATCAGTTAAAAGATTAAATAATATGAAATCAATGTATCGTAAATCAATCTAACATTACTAATATCATCAATGTAAGTGCAACTAATATTATATCATCTTATATGTATCACTAAGTTTAATTACTATTATTTCGAGTTATTGTTATCCTTATTCTAGTGAAAAATATGTAATATATAAACTTATATAATACCAATGATGGGTAATTTTAGAAAAATATAGAGATATCGAGTCTATCTTTATCTAATGACAATGTTAGTGATATTTAAATATCATAGGAATATCTTGGTCTAATTGTTTTGTATTGGTGGTGGTGGATTTTTTTCTTTTTCCTTCCGATTAATGTGGTATTTCTCGGACTTGAGAGTGAGTATGGCGCCTCATTTTCTTTCTATCTGTTTGAAAACATAACTAGTACAATTTCTCTTAAATTCTATGCATTGATTTGAATCGATCACGCGTTTTTATGATACACTACTTTTAATATAGGCCGTTCATTCCTTCTGATTCAACGTCCCAATTTAATTGTTACCACTTAACTCCTACCGTAATAACAAGTACTAATCCAAGATGGTAACAGATTTAGTAATGATAGTCCCTAATCCAATGGTCCAGATTATTTTATTACCACCTTGTAACTTGAGGTGGTAAAATGTACCGTAAAAAGGACCTCCAGGTTATGTCATCCTTGCAGCAGTGGCGTGGCGGCAGCTTTCACACTCCTCTGCAGAGCGTGGGACCATAATTGATAGAGTTAGTTGTGTGCCTTCGATCAAAGTGCATCATAATTAAGGAAATAATCATTTTTATTTCCGAAACTATCTTCGAGACAAGGTCTAGCCATCACAATTCCAACACTAAGATGCAGGTCGTATTCACCATAGATTATTTTCAGTGCTGTAAATCACGTAATACATCGTCATCGCAAACTCGTTCCAAGATGTGTTGGCTTGATGTTTGGCATAACCATATAAAATCTAATTTGACGAATGCACAATTTCTGGATCGAGTTGACTTTGCCAATGTAGTTTCGTTTTTGGCAGCAACTTGTATAATTTTTGTATCAGACCAAACAAGAAATGAAGTGTATAGGACTGTTTTTTCAAACTAATAATAATAGAATTCCTCGTACCAATAATATCTCTCCTTAGTCCTTTACATGCTTCTCGAGTAGCACTCGGAGAATTCACTGTCTCGCCGCCAGTGCGTAGTCCAAGCTAGGCGCCTGTCTGGCAGTGGCACCGGGATCACCTTCTAAGGAACTTCCCGGTTAGCTATGGAGATACAGATACCGATTTTCTTACCACCTGCTTCGTCACCTCAACTGCCGTCTCCACCACAACCAGCGCCATCTGTCCGCAGATCGGTGGCGGCCATAGCTGTCGAGGAGCCGAAGATACAGATACTGCTTCGCGCAGAAACCGGTTCGCCAGGTCCGGCGCCGTCTGCAGCACAACCAGAGCCATCTGTCCGCAGCAGGCCGGTGGCGGCCATAGCAGCCGGCTCCGCTGCAGCGGCCGTTTTTCTTCTGTCAGTGATCATTTGCCTGGTGGTAGCACTGATTCGGCGGAGGCGTTCAGCTGGCCACGCTGCAGCGACAGGACCACAATCATCCGTGGCAGAAGCCACCGTTGCTGCTGTGAAGCCATCGCCCCAAGCTTGCTCTCCAGCATCTGCCGAAGCCGTACCGCAGACCATGGATCTGTCGCCGCCGCCGACGTTGCTCGGATCGCCTTCACCTGCGCCTCCGGCGAAAGCTTTTACAGCCACCACTACGGCTACCGGCAGACACATCCTTCTGACGAACTGCACAACCAGCCCATGCCGGAAGCTGCTGCAGGTGATGACATATTCTTTCGAGGGTCCATTACGTACGGAGAGCTGGCCGCCGCCACGAACGGATTTGCAGAGTCCAACATCGTCGGCCGTGGCGGCTTCGGCGACGTGTTCGTGGGCACGGTGGACGGCACCGCGGTGGCCGTGAAGCGGCTGCGGGTGGGGAGCCAGCAGGGGGATCGGGAGTTTCAGGCGGAGGTGCGAATCATCGGCCGCGTCCACCACAGGAACCTCGTCTCGCTCGTTGGATATTGCGTCGCGGACAACGGTCAGAGGCTGCTCGTTTACGAGTTCGTACCCAATATGACGTTGGAGCACCACTTGCATGGTAAACTAATTCTACCGTTATCGTCTACTTAACATAATAATAGTATTTCCTTTGAGGATGCGTCTGGATGCACTAAATAATTATAAATTTATAACCCTGTTTTAGAGCGGTCATCATGTACGGAGTGTTCCCTCCGTTTTTAAATTGTTGACGCTATTGACTTTTTTTATTATTCTTAAATTATTCACGGTGTTGATTTTTTCATTACGTTGATCGTCTTATTTAAAAAAGTTTAAAAATTATTAAATATTTTATTATAACTTATTTTATCACTAAATAAAGTTGAAACACACCTTATAATTTTACATATTTGAAAAAAATATTTTGAATAAGACGAACGGTCAAACGTAATGAAAAAGTCAACGACGACAATAATTTAAAAATGGCAGGAGTAGTATTTTTCTTTTCTTAAGCCATGTAGTATTTTTCTATCCTTAGAATATCAAAATGTTTTATTTAATTAGGAGTCACGGTTTGAGACATACACTTGCTTTCTTCTATAATAAATAATAATGTGACCCAGATATCTATAATATTCTAGTCATTTAAATGAGGATAAAGAACTAAAAAACTCTAAAACATTAAGAAAAAACTATCTATTGTGTGCATGCCACGATAGAAATTAAGAATGACCAGTGTTGTTTTTTTTTCTAAAGCTCGAGCTCCTGGTCATAGTTTCTAAACAAACTAAAATGTACATCAGCAATATTCACTTCTTGATGACTGAATGTACAAGGTGGAACATTTCATAGTATTAATGTCAGGAAATTTGTGTATTTTGCAACTGATTAAGGAAATTATTAAATCGTTTATAACATAAATGTTACATATTAATAAGAAAATAGTTTTACTTTATAATTTTTTTACTAATTACTAATTTACGCTCAATCTTAAAGAAAAAACTGCTGATACTACTGGAACTGTTGTATTCGAAGTTCTTTGGTGATACCCATGAAGCAATTTCCCACGAATTATTCTGATTTAGTGCTCGATGAGTAACATGCTGAAATAACATTCATTTCTAACTCCACACAGGTGAAGTCCAAACAATACTTGACTGGCCAACTAGATGGAAAATAGCTATTGGAGCTGCGAAAGGCTTGGCCTATCTGCATGAGGATTGTTAGTATATTTTTATTTTAAAGTTTAGTCCATATAGTGTATAGCAAGTTTAGTCCATATAGCTTATATGGGCCAAGATGCAAAATGGAACTTGATGATTATCAATCCAGACTAAATTTTCCATAGCTTCTCAAAATGGAACTTCTAACCGTAGATGTAATTAGTTTAGTTAATGGGCATTCTCTTCTACTTAATAAACTTTAATTTTATTAGGTCATCCCAGAATCATCCACCGTGACATCAAATCATCTAACATCCTGCTTGATTTTGAATTCAACCCAAAGGTATACTGAAACCACACTTTCGGCGTATTTAGAACTATGCGCTTGATTCATCAAAGTTATATATATCGTCTTTTTTCTCCTACAGGTTTCAGATTTTGGTATGGCGAAATTTATACCGGGAGGAGATACTCATGTCTCAACAAGGATTGTTGGAACTATTGGGTAGTGTGTCGCCGTGTCCATATGTTTCAATAGACGATCCTTTTCTTACATGTCTTTCTACTTTGTAATACGGATTTTTCTCCTGAAGGTACCTAGCTCCAGAGTACGCCATTTCTGGCAGGCTCACCGAGAAATCCGACGTGTTCTCCTTCGGAGTTGTGCTGCTAGAGCTCATCACTGGCATGAACGCGGCCATCTCATTGCATCCTGACGCTGACGACACATTAGTTGGCTGGGTTTGTACTCACCGACCAGTAACCACTACGGGAAAAACTCAATTTATCATATAAAATACACTCCGTAAACAATTCTTTGTCGAGTGTCAAATAAAAAGTACTTGGCAAAGAAGAGGGTTTGTCGAGTGTCAAAGACCTCTTTGCCGAGTGTTATTTATTGCACTCGGTAAAGAATTAACTTTTTTCCTTTTTAATCTCAAAACTTTTCAAACTCTCTACATATACAACATATGTACTACTCAATGTCAACTTATTTATTTATTTATACTACTACTTAAATTCTAGCCCTGCTGCTGACGTGAAGTACGTAACAATAACTTATTCACCAACGGGATGCAGGCGAGGCCGTTGCTTACAATTTTCTTGGAGCTCGGCAACTACGAGGGACTCGTCGACCCACTGCTGGGGACCTTTGATGCGGAGCGGATGACGCGGCTGATCAAGTGCGCCGCCGCGGCCGTGCGTTCTACTGCGCAGCGTCGGCCACGAATGAGCCAGGTGCTGTAGTAGATTACTGCTTCTTATTGTATTCTGCACTCCGCAATGCAATGGATTCAGATGTGTCCATGGAACAGATAGTCCGGTACCTGGAAGGCGACACCTCCGTAGAGGACATAGACACATGCGGCGATTCTCGGTCCTCCGGGCAGAGAGTTAGTGATAACAGGGTCACGACGGTGCAGTTTGCTCCCGTGAGATACAACGACATCAGGACGTTGAGAAGGGAGGCGATGGTCACTAAGGCAATCTGACGAATTGGTGGGAAAGAAATTCCAAAAACTGATACAGTGGCCACTATATATTTGTAATGCTAGTATGAATCATAAACTTGTCAACCTATCAACGTATTTGCAATATAAATCTTGATATTTTTTCCAGCAAAGTAAATACAATTAGTCTTCTTCAAATTCTATATATTCCGATTTGTATCAATAAAAACTTTAAATAATTTCATTATAAACAGTATTCATCGTAAAATGAATTATTTTCTTTTTCCTGTTTAGTATTTCTATTATTTATCTTTTTTTATAAACATGTATTGAAATACTTAGAGGTTTGACATACATTATGTTTGTCTCGGTTACTGAGGTCATTTATAATAAATTCATTGATTAAGAAACTTTGTAATATTGTTATAAAATTAACCTGCATGTCCATTTGATTGGCTAAATATCTGCAATTTTATTATAGTTAATGTTCAACATTGTAATTTATTAGTAAATTATTTTTTGTTATTTTAATGTTCAACATCGTAATTTATTAGTAAATTATTTTGATATTTTTAGTATCACTATAATATCTGGGTTATTAGTATTAACAGAAAACATTTAATATATAAACTTGGAGAAAATTCCCTCTATGCCATTGGCTTAAAATGTAATCCCTTATTCGCCACATAAAAACATGTATCCCATATTCACCATTGGTACTAAATTGTAATTCTTCACGTGCCATTTTAATGACATCTAATTAGTTTGACTATCAATCAATTTTTAAATGGCCAAGAATGCCCTTATTTTTCATTTGGAATCTCAGACACTCTAGGCGCCAGAGTCAAGCTCAGATAGGCTGTCACCATTGATGTCGTGACCTCGCTGAAGCTCCGCAGATCCGCGTGTTCTTCAAGCAAATAGTTGCCTCCAACAATTTGTGAGTATCATCAGCCGATGCTTATGTTGAGGAAGAAAGATCAGGTTCAGCCATGACTTACGGCAGCACTCAGACGCCTCCCCCGTCTGTTGTTGCTTGCTTGGTCGTTCTGCATCGTTGTGCCTCTGACGGCTCTGATGGCGCATGCGCGACTGCCGGAAGAAGTAGCAGCTCGTCCTTGTTCTTGAAGATGGGCACACTGCCAGCCGGTCACTCATCTCCACAAAATCATGCTTCCGCATCTATTTCTCAAGCTTGGCGTGTACTATAGCAAGCTCTTGTATGTCAGGCTCAGAATCGTGGCAGCAAAAAGCATTTATTTTTCTTTCTTGGATGAATTGATTTCTTTCACAGGCGGGCAACAAGGAGGATGAAGAAAAAAAAAGAGGACAGGAAAAAGAAGCAACTTACACATGGACCCAAGGGCAAAACTGACTCTTCATATGTCTGCTGCAAATAAATATTATAGGAGTGGTTTGAAAGGGATTACAATTTAAGTTCAATGGTAGGTAAAGGATATAAGTTTTTTAGGTGGGGAATTAGGGATTAGAGTTTAAGTCAATGGCATTAAAGGAATTTTCTCATAAATTTATATATTGTTGATTATTTTTCATAATGGCAAGGATTGGTAACTTTACAAACATGTTTTGGGGTATTCTCGTCTAATTGTTTGATGGTAATAGGTTGTTTTCTTTCTTTTTTTTTCTCTGATTATTATAATTTATTGGTCTTGAGAGAGATTGTAGTGACTCATTTTCATCGTCAAATGTATGTGTGTGTGTGTGAGCGTGCGCGTGCACGCAGTGGCGGGCCCAGGATTTGAGCCATCGGTATTCAAAATTTAAAATGCTAAAAAAATTACATCGAAATTTATGTAGCCGTAATGCATGATTGAGTGCCAACACATATATGTACTAAATGATCATCATATCAAAGTGACAACATGTTAAATAAATGATCATCATATCAAAATTATTATATAACTAAAATAGATAAATTATTATGACTATCTATGGGGGTACCTCCAGCTAATCGGATGCTTGATACAATTGTCTTCTTTTTTGGTTCAAAATATTAGCAACATGTACTTAGCTAGAACCACTTAAAATTGTAGTATTTAATTTAGAGAGGATGCTTAAAACTGGGTACCTGCATAATATTAGTATTATATGCATGATGATTTTTATGTGTCGAAATGCACAATCGCATACAACCCACTTATGAAATAATATGCGAAAACTTTAATTATGTCCCAAATTCCACATGGATAATTAATTGTACATGACTGTTTTACCTACTTTGGTTCAGTGATTAATCTCCAAATACATACTTCTTATATTTCTCACATTATTTTTCATATATACACTAAAAAACACATTATCTCCATATTTCAATAGTGAATCAATGTATTTCGTTAATTTTATAATTTTAGAATAGACCCTTTTGTTCTTAGATTGTCGCATATCGTGCATACGTAAACGTATAGTTGATCACAATCATCTGATGGTAGGTTGTTTCTCAACTTTCACTATTCCTAACAGGGGTTTACAAAGCTAATGAAAAACTTATCCGATTTTTGCAATTTTTGGTAAAACTAGTACGGTCCAATTTGAGTGGACAATCGGTTTTCAGTACAAATGAAATTCAAAAATTTGAAATTTTGAAAAAAAAAGAATTGATATCAAGGGAAGAGGGATCTTTAAATATTTTAGTTGTTAGGCCCCGAGAGAGCATAAACCATTCCCGATAGTTCTTGAAGTTTTTTAACAGGGATGGATCTCCACTATCCATACCCGACACTTTTAAAAAACAAGGGTATCGCTACACCCACTCACATGTCAAGGAGGTTATTATATTACTAATCGATGTGAGCTCAAGGTTTGTGTGGCAGACCCGCCTCACGGAGAGGCGTTTCCGTCTCCAGGATCATCATGGGTGGCATCACGCGCCGTGATGTCCGATATTACAACATACAAACATAAGCATGACACAATGAATATAAGTACAAGTCTCTTACATTCATCCCAAGTACCTTAGTACATCGAGTCTCATGAGCATCGAAGCTAATAAGTTTGGAAAAACAACTAAACAAGTGGAAGCAAATAAGATACAATCGCTCTCTCGGCGATACATCACGGGCACTCGGCAGAGACAGATGTTCTTGCCCTAGAACATCTTACCGGCACATCAACTCCTCTACTCGTCCGGACCGCACCACTCCCGGTGTAGTGGCCTCCGTCCGAAGTCCGGTCCTGCCAGAGCGTCATCTCCAAGATCTAAGTCCTGTCCGATGGGATCCTCTCGAAAACCACATAGAGCAAAGCCCCGAGCAACTAGAGCTCAGCAAGATCGACCCGTCAAAGTGGCCATCTACAGCCGACTCCTAGACATGCAAAGGCCGGGGGTAGGATATATTACGCACTAAGCTGGCCTACAAGTGAATCCTTACTTTCAACTTTTAGCAGTTTAATTAAGTTACAATAAAGAATAAATTTAATTTGCACTAAGCTACTGCATTACATGTTTCCAAACAAATAATTAAGCAATACAGAAAATTGATCATAAGCATCATCATCTTTCTCTTCTTCCGGTCGACGGGACAAGTGGTACTCGCTATCGTGAGGGGCAGCGATTCAAATCGATTTACATCCTGCAGGAGAAACCTGTCCGCACGTCACATACGCGCTTCCCGGAAGCCGCATGAGACAACCTTTCGCTCGGGCACCATAAGGTCGTCCGGGTCCTACCGCCCCGAGAAGGGTCCCTCACGCGATGTCGTCCCGGACGTCATCCGTGAGTAGAGTGCTCCCTCCTCTCCTTCCAAAACCGCCTAGTAACCAAGGGAGTAGGGAAATCTTCCGACCTTACAGCAATCCATCGCTACATCGGTTTATCGGGCCCATAAACTCCAGCATGCAAAACAGTACGTTCAAACTTAATCCACATGGGCCGGACACGACGCGGTCCTTGTGTGCACGGACGGGGCTACAACCTTGAAGACTCTTTCAGTCCTTCACTTTCCACCTAGTTGCCCGTCCGGCCTCCAATTTCCATTCTCTTCTCAATACTTAGCATCGTGTCCAAAAGTGATTGTCCTATCTACGAGTGGTCTCCGTACCACTCGACGAATCATCGCCCTATTTATGCAAGCATCTAGCGTAGGGTAAGCGAACCAGGATAAATAGGATCCTACTGCATGCTAGGGTTTCATCACAACTCCCGTAGACCTAATGCACATTACGGACCTACAAACATAGTGATGAAATTAAAATACTTAATTAAATAGGTTGTGCACCGGGGCTTGCCTTGAGCTTGACCCGAACAGCGGGGTCAACAATAGCAGCAGCTTCCGGCTCCTCCTCGTCGGTTACCACGTTCACCACCGCAGCTATATGATGCAAAGGTGATGTGTGAATTTGATGAAAACATGACATTTAATATTTTATGGAATACGTGCGAATTTCATCAAATACATTTGCACCTGCAGGTAGAGTGGCCAGGTGGGTAGCCCACCAAGCACTAGCAGCACCCTCCAGCTGCTGCGCTGCAAAGAGCGTCTTCTGCACATCGGTGCAGTGGAGCAGTCCGAATTTGGACTCGGTGAGGCGGATGAAGTTCTCCGCCCTCATCGGCTCGCCGGAGCCGTCGTACCTCGGGGGCTGGGTTCCCAGGAACTCCTGGTATGAGGCCTCCCGCGGCGCCGCATCGCGGTTCTCGACGCCCGCGGCTGCCGTCCCCGGCAGGTGAGCTCCCGCAGGAACTCGTTCTGCTGCTGCTGGTTGTCTCGCATGGCTGCGAGAAACTGGGCCATCATGTCCATGGGGTTAGGGACAGGTGGCGACGGTGGTGCCTCGTTTCTAGCACCCTGGGCCGAGCTCTCGTGCCCATCGCCATGGAGATCGTTGGTGTTGCGCGTTCTCACCATTCCGTCAAGCAAAATTGCGAAACCGTTAATCCAATTGGTCCGCAGAAGAAATAAACATTCTTGACATAGGAGTAAACAGATGCATAATTAATAACCAACAACAGTAGTAAAACCAATGTAATGCAGAAGTTACAGAATGATAAACATCATCATCCCACTCATCATACTGCATTTAACGAGTTCCCATGCTACACCACAGTTTAGCACATAATTCACCGACATCACAAGTACGATCACGATCCAGCTAAAACAAGTTCCGATTACATTAAAAGATAAAACAAGATACAAGTAGGGGGTTGGCTACAATCCCTACAACGCGCACTACAGATGCCGCTCAGTCCTCCTCTCGCGTCATCGGGATCCTCTAGCTGCTCTCCCCGACGGAGGAACAAACTCACCCGAGGACCAGGTCCACGTGGGCCGTACTCGGTAAGGAAACGCAAGTAGCGGGTGTCGGCTGCATCTCGCGATGCTGCTGCCTCGTCTCGGGCCCGAGCGGTGGCCTGCACCTCCTGCTGCAGGTTTGCCACGAGGGTCTGCTGCTGCTGGAGCTGCTCACGGAGCGCCGCGTTCTCCGCGGTGAGTGAGGTGACCTGCTGGTCCCTCTCGGACAACTCTAGCCTCATTCCCTCGCATGGCTCCTACAAGGATGTTCACCTCTCTGCTCCGGAACTCATGCCGACGGTATAGCTCGTCAGCATAGCACGCGGTGTTCGCCAACATGGGGTTGTAGTGAGGTGTGGTGGGGTCACACAACACTGCCATGCGGCGTCTCCAGCGGCTATCGTAGGGGTCACCGACTGGTAGGTACAAGTACGGTGTCCCTACAAGGTCAGCGGCGTGAAGCTCACAAAACCTGGTGAAAGCCTCCAATGCTGCTGCGTCCCAAGCGCTGTAAAGCGCGAGACTCGTCGTGGTTACCATCCACGACTCCTCGCGTGGGGGTATCGCCTTGCCCGGCACAGCCACGTGCATGGTACAAGTGATCATCCCTCGCTCCACAAACTCCTTCCCTACATAGGCAGGGGGCTCGGTGTATCCTAGGGTCTGCATCGCCTGCCACAACATCACGGGTAAACCCTCGCGGTGCAAGCAATCGGACCACATCCATCCGTTGTCCAAAACCTCAACGTCATCACCCATCTCGTAACGAGATAAGATTTGCAAAATCAATAAAAGACTTGCGATTATGGTACGAACAGGTAAAGGAATGCCTCATATGGAAATTAAATGCAATCACAATTTCACAAACTAGCACAAGGTGCCACAATTTCCATAACATTCATAGTTCATACATTCATCGTCACTAACCATACAAATACACTCACACCTCCAAATATCCCTCACTAGATGGGTACTACTCGATTTAGTCCAGCTATCGAGCATCAAAATAACCTGCTACTAGCTGCCAGTCAATCTACTCCTAACACCCTCCTGCCGAAGGAGGTCACTCCTACGGGTCGTCGACGTCGGACGCGTCGTCGTGTGGCGGGGGAGGTGCCAGGGCAGCCTGCAATTGCTGATGCAACTGCGCGACCTGCTGCTCCAACGTCTGAATGTCGTGGAGCTGCTCCTGCTCCATCTGCTGGGCGACCATCAAGTTGGTCCGGAGGTGGTGGATGTAGTGCTCCAGCTGAGCCACTCGCGCGTTGCAGCCCGCCAGCCTGCTGGCGTGCCTCATCGCGCTCTCGGGTCCGGTCGTCCCTCTCCTGCCGGAGCTCGTCTCGCTCCTCCAGCAAGAGGTTACGCTGAACCAACAGGGCATCCCTCTCACGGGCGAGGTCGTCACGCTCGTCCGTGACTCTTGCGGCCTCCCGAGTCTTGCTCTGCAGACTCCGGACCGCGTGGGAGCGCTCCCGTGCGAGAGTGTCCATGCGCTCCCTCAGCTCGCGACAGCACCATGGACAACCGGGTCACACGGTCCCGGAGGCGCGAAGCCATCACGTCCGCGTCCCGATGTATCTAGAACGCCTCGCGAGCGTAGCGAGCAACGCCGTGGTAACCCAACTCCGTGCGGGCAATCCTCCCGAGACGTCGCTCGACTACCTCGTCGAAGTAGTCGAGTGTCGGGATCAGCTCAAAGGGGGTGCCCGACAAAGAGTCTCCGTGAGAGCTCACAAACTCCGTCAAAATGAGCTGAGCTATCTTAACTCGGTCCTCGTGGGTGTCCCCTGGAGAACACTTGGTACTCCGTGCACCCTGCCTCGCTCGTCGGGGTGGTTAGCAACCTCCGCCTTCACCTTGTGAAGGAGGACCCCAGAAACTCGAACACGCTGTACGAAGTACAGCGGGGGCTGGGTGTGTCCCAGGGTCTCTAACAGTGCCCACAGCATACCAGGGAGAGCCTCTGTCAAAGCCTCCTCCCGGCGGACCATGTGATGTCGGCGTGACCGCGGTCGGACTCACTGTCGGACGGCATCTGCGAAGGATAGGAAACATTTTTACCACGTAAGCATGACGCACTGAATAAGGATGTTTAAGCCAAAAGCATCATGTGAGCAATTAATTTATAACGATTATCGAACGGTAAGTTTCCTTATTAAATCAAATTCTGTCCCGGCGGTCCAACGCCGTTCAGTCAACAAAACTATGCATTTTACCCCAGAAGATGATAGAGTTGGTCTTTCCTCCTAATAACAATAATTTAGAGTATCATCTCAGCTTTCCATCGAGTACTTGATCAACCCTTTTCGCCAAGCGAGCGAAAATTTATGAGATTTACTCGACAGGCTATCCATTCTGAACCGCAATCTGTACAGTAAGTAAAAACTGACCAAAAAGGGCCAGATCGGTTCGAAACTGGTCCTCCGAATGAATACAAAAGTTGTGACCCATGTTTCAACCTTTCCAACGAGTACAAGATCACCAGTACCCAATTCGTGAGCACAAAGATATGGTCAAAACAGTACCGGTATACGATTCTGAAAACAGAGTTGAGGCAGTTCCAGTTCAGTACAATTCACTGGATAGTACGTTTCAAGAAAGTGACATGCACGTTGAGTTTGCTCAAAAACTCCTTCTAGATTAATTCTGAAAATTCAGAGAAAAGGCTTAAATGCTAAGTTTATCTGATTTATTTGGGGTATCAAACCTTGATGAAATCCAGTGGGGTTTTGTACTAGATTTTTCATTTGACATGCCCTACAACATATATTTTTGGTTGACCATACTTGTGTTGTAGAAATTTGAGTTGTAGTTCAAACCAAAGTATTTTTGAATTTATTTGCTGCCCAAAACACTTTGCATGTCAATGAAACTTCTTGGGTAGGTTGATCCAGTCCTGGAATTAGTTTTAAAAATGCTAACTCGAAAAATTATGGCACGGAGTGTCACAGTTTGGCATGTCAATATACCGTGACAACGGACATCCGGATAATTATACACTCTATAGAGATTGGTACACTTTACCCACAAGCTATGTACTCTTTGCAAGTAAGTATATAACACTTCCACCATAACTAGGCACGCCCTCAAGCCCACCACGAAGTCCAGGGGTCCGATGAGTATGACACCGGGCATACCATAACGAGTTCTATAGTTGTACACTAAATCACCAATTTGGGGTCCAACGAACCAGTTCTTATATGGCAGGGCGAACACTTGTCCACAAGAGGTGGACCTACACCGAAGCACCAAAACACCAATTACTCTACATCAGTACTAGGGAGTTTCACCCACGACCAGTAATTTCCACGCAACTTCACCTTAACATAGTTGGTCTAACACCCACCCATTTACACGCGCACCACCAAACACATTTCACACATTTTCGGAAAAGAGATATATGGTATGGCATGGTGATGAGCTTCATCGCAAGGTGCCTAAGCACTTCTAAGCATAGATGTATTCCATACACTAGGCATCTAATGTCGGTATAGGTGAAGTTTATGAGGTAGTAGGGTAAGGCAATCAAGGCGGGGTCTTGGTAAGAACAACGGAATTACCAATAAGAAAGTAGGTAGTATTTCACGCAAAGCAAACAATAGCACTCAATAGAGCATGCAAAATAGAGTAGGCCATAAATAGGTTCTATACTACTTCTCTTAGGATAAATATGGTCAAGAAATAGCTAGAGCTAGCCTCGGCAATGCTATATCCTTAAAAGTCATGCCTCATGCCGTTACTTGGCTTGCGATCGTAATCCATCTTGGGACTTAGACCTTCGGGCGTCGTCTCCGACTTGGGGCTCCTTCGCATTCTTCGCCTCTATAGTACATGAAGCTAATGTGAAAATAAAATAAAATAAATAAGAAAATAATCAAACTCCAATTGAAACTCCATCTATATCGAAGGTTCGGTGTGTACTAGTGGGATACATGGATAGATCGGAGTTTAGGAGGATAAGATCCGGGTTATGGGGATTTGGTTTGGATATGTCGGAACTCGAAGTTCCACGGCGGAAGAATCGGTGGAAATAAAGTACGAACAGTGGAGATATGAGATTAAGGGGGGACAAAGAGGGGAAGATCATGACAGAATGAGATTGTGGTTGGCAAAGGATTCCACGATTGCGTGAGTGCAAGAATCGCTCAAAACGAAGTTCCGGATCGGAAGATATGAGTTTCAAAAATCCAGGGACCTTTTTAAAAATACTTTAGGTCATAGGGACCTATTCGTAATTACATAAATGTATGGAGGGGCTACTGTGTAAAAGTTCAAGGGCCAAAAAGATGATTTCTAGAAAGATCGGGGACTTAAGTGTAAAAGGGTAGGGCCTCGAATTTTCCTAGAATTATAGGAACTATTTTTGTGTGGGAAATTCGTGGAGCCGGTCCACGAGTCCGTGGACCGGGCTTATAGGCTTGTTCTATAGTGCACCAGGGGTTGAGAGGCAAGATTTTGTGGAAGTGAAGGGGCCTCAATGAAAAATTGCCGAGCTCACGTGGAGTTCTTCTTCCTCCTTTGTCGCACGCTATGGACGGGCTTTGGAGCTCGGTGGCGCACCCCGGGAGAGAGGGAGGGGGCCGGGGAGTGGGGGATCCGGTCAAGGAGGTCGTCGCGTATCCGTCTCTATGGTGGAAGAAGGAGGGGACGCGGCTGGTTAGTGGTGTATTCCGGGGAGGAACGACCATGACCATGGAGCTCGAGAGAGGTATTGGAAAACACGGAATATGGGTGGCTCAAAAGGGGTGAGGAGGGGGCGCTCGCGCTAGTGCGAAGAGGTGCTCGATGCACGTACTGTTTTATTGGCGGGGAGTGGCAGGGGAAGCACCGTAGCACACAGGGGACGACATGGTCCGGCGATGCTTGGCCGGGGTTTGGAGGTGGAGCTGCGCACGAGATTCCACCGCGAAGGCGAGGCAGGGCCGGTTGGTCGAGGCCGATCGGTATGGCTGGCCGGGGCTGGGGGAGGGGGTGGTGTCGGGGTGTGGCATGTGGTGAGCACGGAGGAAGACGACGACATCGTCGTCTCGCCGCACGAGCGGGTGCGGGCGGGAAAGAAGGGGAGGAGGCAGACCGGCTCGGCCAGGTGAGGCCGTGGAGGAGTGGGGGTGATGCGCTTCGGCCCAGGGGACAAGAGAAAAACAAGTTTATTCTTTTCTAAAAATTTTGGATATTCGAATTTAAATTAAATTCAAAAGGAGTTGGAGATTTAAATTGAGCAACACTCAAGCAATAAAATGAAAATGAAAATATAATAAGCAACCACCCTCACAGTTCATTTTATGAATTTCAAAAATTCAATTCCTCTCTAGTTCAAATTATTAATGAGGTTTTGGTTTTCGCAAACACATGAATTCATAACTAAAAATTCTAATAATTATAAATTCACCGTGAATTTTGAATTGAATTACGATTTATTTGTTTTTGGGTGTTACAAATGTGTTAATCTTGTGACCTTGAAAGCAAACATGGTGAGTTCTTTTTACTTTCAAATGAGAAAATAATAGATCCGATGCACTTTAACAGTCCTAAACAAAAAATGATGGCCATAACTTGAGATATAAGAGGTTATAATAAAAAACACCAGGATGCGATGTACAATTTTCACTAGAAAAAAAACAGTTCCTACTGTTTTTTATAATAACGTCCTATCTCAAGTAGTGACAATCATTTTTTTGTAATAAAATGTTGCCCACAACTAGAATAAATGTGGAATTTTGACTATATGGCACCCTATTACCTCTTTGGATGTAATAAGTCATCACTTGTTGTTTTTTCCGTTTTTTAGAAACCCCGTGATTAGGTAGTTTTATTCCAGTTTACTTACTATTTATTTTCTTCGAAGAAGATATTTTTCCCTAAAAAAACGACCAACAACAGTAATACACTAATACTGGAACAACAACTCAAGGACCCAGTTGGAGACTTATTTTGCTAACGAGTCACAGGTGATAGAGTTTAGCTGCCGAAGACTTTGATGGACCTAGTGGTCGTCCTTTAATCACTGTTGACATTAGACAAGTTGTTGATTGTAATAGTCATTTTTGACAAGTTCAAACAATGGCTGTCGCGTGTTCTCTCCCAAGATGTGTGCACAATAATCGGTGCAATGTGGCAGTAAATCGAAATTCTAAAAAGGTTAGATCTCAATGGGTTGTTCCGAGCAAAAGAGTTGACTCGAATAATCCACTAACGGAGCTTACCAACAAAAGACCAACTCAAATGGTGTGTTCTAGTACTACGTTTCTCTGTGTAGCTCCACATTAAACTTTCTTGCCAAGCTCCATGGCCACCTCCATTCGCCTTCGTTTCCTCTTCCCCTACTGCTTGTTAGCTATTTGTGTCCAGTTTCCTTGTGCTTCGTCGCTTTCATTTGGCTTCGACTTTTCCAAGACCCGGGACGACCCGTGCGGTCACGAGCTCAAGTGCTGGGGTGGCGCACACTTTGCCAGCTCCATGATCGAGCTATCCTCACCAAGAAACGACATCGCGAAAACCGGCGGCCTAGGCCGGGTGTGGTATGCGCAACCGGTTCCGCTCTGGATTGGTGTCACCGGCGAGGTAACAAGCTTCACCACGACCTTCACCTTTCAGATCAGGCCGGACCCGGATAGCCAGGCATGGGCTGACGGGATGACCTTCTTCCTCGCCCCTTACTCGCCCAGCAGTGTCCTGGATAGCGGTATGGGGGCGGGTTTTTGGGCCTTGTCAACTTCAGCAACTACCTGGATACGAGCACATAGGCATTGATGTCAACTCCATCGAGTCGGTGGCGTCCGTAAATACGAGCTCGCCGGGGATCAAGGGCAACCCATATGATTTTCCCATGACGGCAAAGGTCCACTATGACAACGGCACCAAGTTGTTAACCGTCCGTGTCCTAATCAGTGGCGACCGGTACGACGTCAATGCGACCGTCGACATGAGGACAGAGTTGCCGGAGGAGGTAGCCGTCGGCTTCTCCGGGTCAATCGGCCATGCTGCCGCCGAGCTGAACAGATTAATGTCGTGGTCATTCGATTCGACGCTTCAGGCAGCGCCAGCCACGGTTGCTCCAAGTCCGAGCCCGGTGGCCACGCCACCAATTCCAACCACGTCACCAGCGGTGCCAGCTCCACCCATCAAATCGGAGCCCTCAACCAAATTGCTGTTCATGGTACTAGCTCCAATAATCTTTCTATTGGCCTGCGCAGTGGTAGGTCTCCTTGTATATCTGCGCCTGAAGCGCAGCAGAAATGTCCAAGCAAAACACGGGGAGGCTGATGAATTGGAAAGAGGAGTGGCCGGGCCAAGGCGATACCTGTACCGGGATCTGGCCGACGCAACAGGCAATTTCTCCGAGGCGAATATGCTCGGCCGAGGAGGTTTTGGCAGCGTGTACAAGGGCTGCCTCCCGAGCGGTCTCGGGGGTGGGCAGCAGGTGGCCATCAAGAAGTTCTCAGCAGAGTCGTCTCAGAGCAGGAAGGAGTTTGAGGCCGAGGTGAAGATTATAAGCCGGCTGAGGCATCGTAACCTTGTGCAGCTGATAGGTTGGTGCGACAGCCACCAAGGCCTCTTGCTTGTCTACGAGCTCGTGTCAGGCGGGAGTCTAGACAAGCACATCCATAACAGCACAACGCCATTAGCTTGGTCAGAGAGGTAACAAACTAATAATTTCACTACTTCAACATATATGAATGTGTAGTATCTAGCTAGTTTATGTATTGACACGTTTCTGTAGTATTAATTCTTCCCTTTATGTGATCAAATATGATCAGATCAATTATGTATCTTCTAGCTAGTTAAAGCAGTCAGCAGCTATACATCAGCTTGTTCGAAACAACCATTAATTAGGCACGGTATTTTTCTTCTTGGATAATGGACACAATAGTTTCAGACATCGCACATCAGCATGCAATCAGGATTTTTTATTACATTATTAAGATTCAGTTATCCCACTAATTAATCAGCAAGGGGTACGACCTGAATAAAAAAGTTGTGGATGACAAAGTTTATAATTAAATCTCCATCCATGGCTAGCAAACGGCTCCATTACAGGCACCTTCAAAGTTGTGGTCATGCATCGGTAGTTCTCCCTTGTAATTAATCTCCTCTCCAATAGTGTTCAATACCCCAACCAGTATACTCAGTTTTTTTTAAAAAAAAACAACCAGTATACTCTAAGCATGGTATATGATATTTGTTTATTTCAAGTAAAATTTGTGCTTCATTTATTTTGATGCAGGTACAAGACCATCCTGGGATTAGGGTCAGCACTACGCTACCTTCACCTGGAATGGGAGCAATGTGTCGTGCACAGTGACATCAAACCGAGCAACATAATGCTGGACTCGTCCTACAACACCAAGCTGGGAGACTTCGGCCTCGCGCGGCTCATGGACCATGAAGCTGGATCGCAAACAACGATGGTCGTCCAGGGCACCATGGGGTACATGGATCCGGAGTTCATGAACACTCACCAGCGGAGCACCAAGTCGGACGTGTACAGCTTCGGCATCGTGCTGCTGGAGATCGTGTCCGGCCGGCAGCCCGTGGAGCGGCATGACCCGTCCGTCAGCCTGTTGAGGTGGGTGGCGAGCCTATACGGCCGGGAGGGTGCGTCCATCCTTGATGCAGCAGACCCCCGGCTGAGGCCGGGTGAAGAGGCCGACGAGCGCCAGATGGAGCGCGCGCTGGTCGTTGGGCTGTGGTGCGCGCACCCGGACCCGGCGGAGCGGCCATCCATCGCGCAAGCGATGCACACGCTGCAGTCCGAGGATGCCAGGCTGCCGGCCCTCTCGCCGCAGCTGTACAGGCTGGTGGCGCTACCGATGATAGCTTGGGGACAGAGTGGTGGTGTATCCAGCGGCAACAGCTTTTCAGCCGGCACCGGGACGGCACAATCGTCCTAGTCGTTATTTGCCCTCTCTGGTTCCATCGTCTTTCCATGGTAACCGTTCGGTCTCGATTGAATTAACCTGTTCCTGCGGAACATCCCGTTTGAGGTCAAGGGTCATGCTTGAAAATATTTTTATACCTAGAATTATTGCAAATTTCTTCGCATAATTCGTGAAATTATGTGGTAGTAGCTTATAGATATGGAAAGATGATTGATTATTTATTTTTTTAGTATGCTGAATAGAAATGACATGTCATGGCTGAATGAGCAAGGATCCATGCATCACTATATGGTTTTGGGAGCAATATTTGGGTTATTTATTTTAGAGCAAATGGTGATTAATTTATAAAACATTAATCGAAGGAGAAGGGCTAATTCCTTGTATGCCATTGTAGAATTTTGTATTTCCTTCTATGCCACCGGTATCTCAATGACATGTGGGGCTCACATGAGTCAATGACATGTGGGTCAGGATGACATACAAGGGATTGAGCAAAATTGCAATGGCACTGAGATAATTAATCTAGAGAAATAAGATATCCGCTACTTCCTTCCCTTGTGAAAAGCAGTTTTGTTCTGCTGAGATCAGAAATGTAGGAGGCAGTGAAGATCGGAGAAGGATGTGAAGGAAGGGAATGATATGAAGGGTTGCTGCATTTAGGAGGGTGATCCACGACGCTGCATATATAATGAGGTTGTGGAATATGGAATTGACGGGATCAGGAAAATGAATCATCGTCTCTTCTTTTGATGATGGAGAACTGAAGTGCTGCTGAACAGGTGGTTTGGATGATTCGCAGATGGCAGTTCAATGCAAACTGAATGAAGGAAAAGGGCTAGGACATGATGACGGCCATATCAGAATTAGACATGATGATCCAACAGCTCAGATTTCTTAGTGACGTGGCTGCTTAAGAATTGATAGAAGTAGAAGTTAATGATCCTAGTGGGTTACACTTATTAAAGATAAGTAGATATGGATTAGCTGGTAGTGTCCTCCAGTCACTCCCGAGTGGCCTCCTGGAGTGTCGTTGGTCACACTGAGGGTGGGGGAGGTAGTATGTTCTTTTTCTCAATCTTTGTTATGACTATCGAACTAAGACTTCCGTTTCATGCGAAATGGAAGTAGGTTTAATCTCATTTTAACAAAATATCATTCTTTTTGGCCAGTTTAGTTTTCTACTAGAAATCTCTATTTTGGTGATTTCATCAATTGTAGAAGTATTGAATTGTTATTGGCCCCTCAACATTTGTGAATATTAACCAACGGATTTTTCGGCTATGAAATGACAACAGATTATTCAGTTTGACGATTTGAACTCTCAGACAACTCTATTTATCAAATGTTTTTTTTTTCACCATAACATTTTACTTATTATACTAATATTGTATTTTAAAATATATGGATTAATTATCTGAGCTATTTTGCTCCATCCCTTGTATGCCATCCTGACCCTCATGTCATTCACTCGTGTGAGCCCCACATGTCATTGAGATACCGGTGGCATACAAGGAAATACAAAATTTTGCAATGGCATACAAGGAATTAGCCCTATTTCTCTCCTGTTGCTTTTCCCGAATTTGTTCAGTGATTTGCTTGTTGATTCAGAATGGGTTTCTTCTTTGTTTGGTGCATGTCAAACGAAAGGCATCAATGTTTCTTCATTTATTTTGACCAACTTTGCACATTTGTACTCTGCTTTTTAGGTTAGCTATTCTTTTTCAAAGAGAAAAAGATCAATCTAACATTGAGTTACTTAGGGCCACTCCGCACCGCATACAAACTGACACCACAAATTTTGTTGTTGATATGCAAGTGTATAATTTCATATTTCATCTGTAGTAAAACATCATCTACGATTGTTGCTGCTATTTTTCTTTGGTTGTAAGCGGCAGATTGGTGTTCCTCAACATCATCTACAATTGCTGCTGCTATGTTTCTTTGGTTGGAAGGAGAAGATTGGTGTTCCTCCCTGTTACTCGAGAAATGCACATTGTGGTGTGTATAGTTGATTTTTACCCACTGTTATGCTTCTTATGAAACAATAATCGATAAATCATTTTGATTCGATGGAATAGAGAAGTTGCAAAATGTTATATTATTTATGTCTAATCACATTGTGTAATATATCTTCACTATGTATATTTTATTGTTAACAATAACATTTATCTCATGGTTATTCTAAATTCCCGCAGCAACGCTCAGGGAATTCATCTAGTTACTATCAAGACAAGTCCCGGCTTTACTATAGTTTGGGCAAAACAAAATAACAGAAGGCTGCTTTTTTGGGGAAGACGTTCTGTTATTTTTTTTTTTGGGGGGGGGGGGGATTCACTCAAATTCACAGGTTGCCACCTATCTTTTTGGGGATTCACTCTTCCTCCTGGCTGCTTGAGTCACTTGGATCAGCATTCACTATTTCAACTTACATCAGCATTCACTAAATGCATAAAACTGGAATATCTAAAAACTGTAATCATAAAACCAGCATCGCAAGAAAACCTGAAACTTTTAAAACAGGGGAATCTCAGAAGTCGTATCTTGGGCTCTTGGCAACACAAAATCATCACAAACCAGGAATACTAGATAAGCCGGCGTGCTCAGCCACGTGGCTCTCATACATCATTCCTTTTATTTTATTGATTTATTAGTAACAAGGGACATTTTCGTCCTCCATTACAGTTCTTCTTTCCTAGGATGGGCCGAAAACCACCTTTGTTACAATTTATTTATAGCTACAATGTTGTAGTGACGGGCTATGATATATACCTGTTGCGCTGAAGTATATTTTTATGGTCCGCTACAGCCTACAGTGGTGATTTCTGATGGTGCATATTGGCACTTATTATAACCACCTTTTAGTGGTAAATTCTCTTAATATATTGATGATAATTCATCATATTATATTGATTATTGCCACTAATGAAGATGTTTTTTCTTCTTTAGTGTCTTTTTGTGTTTTTGTGTCATTTTAGGCCAAATACGACATATAATACAAGTGGGGTAAATTATCCTTCATCGGTGGACCGAAGCCTTAGCCCGCGACACCTCAAGCACTCCTGGGACATTCATGAAGCCCAACACACAAGTACTAGAAGGCTCACCCAAAATATACGTAATCCAGAGATTTTCGCAGAGTCCAGAATAGCAACACCTTGCAACGAGGATACGAAGTCTAAGAAGACTTTAAATGAAAATCCATTGAATACCCAAGTCGTATACATCGTCGAGAGCTTTCCAAATCGTATATGGATGGCCCTATTCAGATTCTAGAGCTAGGAGATATGGGGCCCGCAATGAAGACTGGACAGAGAAGTCGGTCATGTGTTCAATCGCGAACACGAGATCAGTTGAAAGGTAGGTAGATATCGATATCGGCGTTGCAATGTAGATATTTATAACTTTCTACAAACTTGATCAAAGTCATACGAATTTTACTTATAACAGAGTTAAAACATATTATGTTTTAAAATGGATGGAGTAGGTGTCTAAGAAATGAGCAAGTCAAGTTAATCAAAATCCAATAACGATCAATGTATCAAGATGATCAGCCTAGCAACTTCAATGTTAATTTGGCGGGTCTTTGTCATTGGCGTGAAGTTTGCTTTTTGCATCACTGGGCTAACACATTTGTTGGTGAAGGGCAGAGCAGGGGCTTGAACTCCTAGTATTTTTTTTTCTTTTTACAATATGTCTCCTGTCTCGACAGTACATTAACATCCCTCTCAAGAGTAACCACCTCCAGCGACCTATATCCTAAATTCAAGTTCCATGCGGTGTGACCACTGCCACATTTTTCACTTAACAAGTTAAGCAACATACACCGGCTATCTCTAGGAACAAGATCCACCTAGTGGTTGGACCCTTGGATTGCAACTAACCTAGAGCTAGTAGGTGGCTTGGTCATCAGCTCTTCAGTCATCGCTTTCGAGCTATCAAATGTAGACGTAGGGTCAACTAAAGCCGGAAGGCCCTGTCCATGGCCAGGAATTAGTATTGAGGGGGCCAAAGAGTAAAATTTATTTAACGAGGAGGGCATATGGGGTGGGGGAGCTGGCTCCGGCCCTGGTGCCAGCCGACCATGGGAAGCATGCTGAAGCAGCTTGCTCTATTTCCTGAAGCTTATGCCTCTGTCCTTCAAATAGAAGTCGGACAGGCAGATGCATCAATGGCGCTGCTTTATTGAATTTGATGACTATCCTTTCTTTACAGGCGATCTCATGATCCATCAAACAAGAGTTCATTTAATTATGCTAAGATTATAAATCTACTACTCCATTTTTCTTAAAATGTGAGGATTCGAGACATTCAAATTTTTTTTCTCTCAATGTAAAAATTCTTAGAGATAAAACAACATCTGGTGGGTTGGTGGGTGAGTGATAAATTGATGAGATAGTGTAAAATGAATGATATATATGAGTTTTTCTGCGTTGACTAATGTTGCATTTGAATCCTCGGGATACTTACATAGAAATAGAGGGAGTAGTATGATAATTACATGATGATCATCATATAATAACAAACTCATTCTAGTAGTTATTTTAAACTACAATACCCTACGCATTGGACCACTTCTCTCGATGCCTCTAAATTGCAAATCCACCGAATTGTTTTCTTTTCCTTTGACCGCTGCCCTCCCCCTCTTCTTCATTCTCCCATCCAATGCAAACTGCAAACCCTAGTTGCAAAATCCACCAAATTTCAGCAAGATCCAAAGTGTGGAAGATCGCCTTGCCCTTTGGGGGAGCGGGTGTGCCGGCCCCTCCGCAGCTCTACTGCACAGGCCCTCGCTTGGCACGGGTGTCGAGGCCACTCCCTGGCATGGCGCGGGTAGGGAAGGCCTTGCTGGCTACCGCCAGCTTCATGCCCGACGCCTCGGCGTGCTCGATAGTGGGTGGGGGTATGTCCTCGAGCGTGGCATGTCCACGCGAAGTAGCCGCACCATGTCGTGAGCTAGATGCAGGATTTCTTGTCGGGCTCTCGCATCTCATAGACTCAGTGCCCCACGAGCCCGCGCCACCGCACGCTGAGGTACACCGAGTTGGGTCTCCTAAAACTTGGTCCAACCCGCGAGTCACTTGGCGGAATGGACAAGATCGTGGCGTGCTCCCTGCCTCTTTGGCCGCTTCCTGCTCCGGCTCGTCATACGTGATGTCAACATACTCACGTACAACATGAGTGCATGGATGATGATAGCTGGCTTAGGGCTCGTTCGACAACAAAGGGTATGGATGATGATCGATGGTCTATGATCTTGATAGCGCTGAATTGGTGGCTCCTGCTAGGCCAGTGAGAACTTAGCTAGCGCAAGCGAATATTTCAAGTGCCAAATATCCTACTTATTCTAACTTCACAACTTGTGACTGTAGATGGAAAAAGATAAGGCATAGCAAGGTCGTCATTATCCTTATTATTGTTGCAGTACTAATGCTAGGTTTCATTGTCATGATTGCCCCGTTTCTAATCATCCAAAACAGAACACAGCGGAAAGGAGCCGGTAAGAACTTATCCAACAAAATTCTCCTTTTTTCCATTTGATTTGTCCTTAATCTAGTTTATGTAGTTTTTTGAGGAAAACCATGGCAGGCCTGAACCATATATTCATGTGCTAGGTAGTTGCATACAAGATTTGGGAATGGGGGTTGGGAAAGAGCAAGATCATAGCTACTAGTTTATATTACATAACTTGATTGCTCCACCATCTGGTTTGTATAGCCATCGTTTTGGTGACAAAATTTCTATTTTTCCCCTTACATGTAACTAATGAGATGTGTAAATTTATTTCATAGGTATTGTGAAATCATTGAAGCTTTCTTGTGTTTTGTTCCTTCATGCAGGAAAGAAGGAAGTGCATCTGCATCTGCAAGGGCAAGCACAATCCCATAATACTTCCGAGACAGGGGCCACTCTGAAGCTGTGGAGAACCAAGGAGAGCAGCTCTAAGTTCATGCTCTATGAATCTTCCAACCTAGTGTCCGCAACGGCTCAACTTTTCAGAGAAGAACCGGCTCGGTAGTGGTGGCTTTGGGCCTGTCTACAAAGTGAGTTGGTTGTGGTCTACTTCTTATTTTGGAACCAGGCAAGCCAGTAAGATCTTGACTCCCACCAGCAGCTTGTCCTGGAACTCATAACTGGAGAGACCTATTAGCCTCCAAGGCTCCAACTGTTGTGGTCTATTTACCAGTTCTAGTTTCAACATAAGTGGTATGACTGACTCTGCCTTGAATTACTCTGCTACAGGAAAGCTACAGAACGGAACTGAGATTGCGTGAAGCGGTTGTCTTCATATTCCAAGCATGGCTTGGAGAAATTCAAGAATGAGGTCCAACTCCTTGTAAAACTGCAGCACACCAACCTGGTCCGGCTTGTTGGCTGCTGCGTCCACCAGGAAGAAAAGTTGCTCATCTACGGGTAGGGCTGGACGTCTGGCTTGCAGCTCGCAAGCTAGCTCGGCTCGCTTGCGGCTCAGCTCGACTCGGCTCGGCTCGGTGGACTTTCAAGCCGAGCCGAGCTCATGTTTGAGCTCGGTAGATTAACGAGCTAGCTCGAGCTGGCTTGCACAGCCAGCTCGCAATGCCATACGAGCTTAACAAAGTCAAAGATCTAAAAATAAGCCGAGCAAAGAGTCATAATCTAGGCCCAAAAAACTTGAATGAAGAGTCTAAAGGAAGTCAAACGACGATAAGTTACGATGGTTTAGATAATGAGTCGTAGCGTCGAGCATGTTGTTTCATCTATTTAGTCTTTTTAAATTACTGTTAACATATCGTTTATGACCTTTTGTGGTTCATTACGTATTGTACCTTTCATTATCAATTTAAATGTATCTCTTGATGTTAAACATGCTATGTTTTTAATCATTTCTATAAACAACAATATTATCTTCTTATAATGTTAATTCCTGACTGAGCTCGCGAGCTTAAACGAGCTGGCTCGAGCTCATATCAAGCCGAGCCGAGCCAGTCTTTGAGCTCGTTCAAAATTCAAGCCAAGCTGAGCCAGCTCGGTCTCTTCACGAGCTCGCTCGAGCCGACGAGCCGAGCCGAGCCAAGCTGGCTTGCCATCCAGGACTATCTACGGGTACATGCCCAACGGCAACCTTGACCACTTTATCTTTGGTAATAATCGGTCAACTTGTCACTGTCTTGGTCAGTTTAAGTTTTAGCTGATTTTTTTGCTTGCATATAAGCATCGGGGGCCACTGCTGGACTAGGAGAGGCGTATGCACATAGTGGAAGGCATTGCAGAGGGACTGTTGTACCTCCACAAGCATTGTAGGATACGTTTGATCATCCGAGATCTAAAGGCCAACAGCATTTTGCTGGACAAAGATCTTAACCTCAAGATCTCAGACTTCGGCCTTGCCAAAATCTTCCCCTCCAACATGATGGAAGTCAACAGCAAAAGAATTGTCGATACATGGTAGGAGCCTACACTATCATGTTTCGGAATGTTCATTTCAATAATTCAACCGTGTTTCTGATTTGCAACAACTACTGACATTCCTTTTTGAGGCTAATAGTGGCTACATGGCTCCTAAGTATGCTTTCAAGGAAACGTTCTCAGTCAAGTCTTATGTATATAGCTTCGGTGTTTTGCTATTGAAGATTGTTGGCGGCAAGTGGAACAACGGGCGCGATCATAAGAGTGACTTCATCAACATGATTGGATATATATAAGTATCAGCTGAACAGCAGGAAGATGAAGCTGAAACGACATTTGACATGTGTTGATTTTCATAGGCGTGGCAGCTATGCTGGGAGGGAGAGAGTCCGAGCTGATTGACCCGAGGCTAGGCATGTGTGGCGACTGGCGAGGTGGCAACTATCATGCACTGCATAAGGTGGCGCTCTTGTGCGACAGTGCCACTGACCGACCAACAATGTCTGATCTGATGGTGATGCTAGCAGCTAGAGATGGCACGGTGTTGCTGCCAGACCCGAAGCCGTCGATGGAGTATTGATCAATAAATCCTCTCTTTTTTCACTGGAAATTTACTATAAGTAGCACATCAGTTTTTGCAGTGGAATGTTTGATTTCTTTCGGAATTTTTAATAATTAAACTGCTCACTGTAAATTTGGACAGGGCTTCCACTGGAATTGGTGCTAGTGAGGGATGTGGAGAACGACAATTGCTGGTGGAAGGCTCGTGTTTCTGGTGCTAGTTCTTCTAATTTAAAGAGCAAGTGTCTATTTAGTAGCTTCTTGTGGCCTGAATTCATAGTGTTGTGGAAATTTGATCCTCTTCTACTCTGTCTTGGCATATTTTTATTATCAAGGCTGTAAGGCAACTAGCTCAATATTTCTTCTTATTGAACTGAAATTTGTGATTAGCTTGAATATTGGATGTTTTGTTGAAGTGGTTGAGGATGGAATGTAAGTCTGGAGAATCTTCTGCATGCTCATCCGGATCATGTAGAGATTTAAATCAACATTTTAACATATCATTTTCAACTGTTTTTGAAAATTGGATCACCACTTGAAAAAACAGTAGATTCAACATCTTCCATTGCCTATTTCAACATTTTGTTAAACATATACCAACATATTATAAATAGATAGTACATTCAACATCTTCCGTTGCCTATTTCAACATTTACAAAAATGGATTCAACATTTTTATGGAATCAATATTTTCAAAATTATAGCTTTGGTTGTATCTTTCTTCTGCATCGACGGTGCAAGAAGTCTGCTGCGTGATAAATTGCTTATTTAGTATTGTTAGGCTTGGCTTAAGATGCCGGGATAATTGTGAGATTATTTAAGAAGAATTGAGTAGACCACATGCAAATTTTGGAGCATTAAAACTATGTTAATCCAAGAGCGTATTCTTCAATTTGATAAGCAAGAGCTTCATCTATAGTGGCGGCTATATCTATAGGATAAAAACGAGACAAAGAGTACTAAACAAATATTAGTTGGCAATAGTTCTCACAGCCTACTAGTCCATTCCAATATTTGATTTGGATATTATTAATAACCGCCCAACCATTAATAACTGCCCAACCATATCAAACCATAGTTAATTAGCTCCCCATAAATAAAGAACTTTGACAAGGTACAAAGTAAATGGTATCTAAAGATAACTACTTATCAAAGAAGCTTGACACAATTAATTCATTAATTCCCATATTTGATCTAGTTATCTACCTCTATATGCTTGACAATCATAGCATCATATGGAAGCCAAACCCAAACCAAGCAACATATACAAAAATGTATTCAAAATTTTTACAGAATCAATATTTTCAAAATTATAGCTTTTGGTTGTCTCTTTCTTCTCCATCGATGGTGCAAGAACGTCTGCTGCGTGATAACTTGCTTTTTTCAGATTGTTAGACTTGGCTTAAGATGCAGGGATAATTGTGAAATTATTTAAGAAGAATTGAGTACACTACATACAAAATTATGATAAAAGTATACTTAAAATTTAGCTACATAGAATTTTGGAGCATTAGAACTTAGTATTTTCATCCAAGAGAGTATTCTTCAATTTGATATGCAAGAGCTTCATCTACAGCGGCGTCTACATCTATAGGATAAAAACGAGACAAAGGGTACTAAACAAATATTAGTTGGCAATAGTTCTTACAGCCTACTAGTCCATCCCAATATTTGATTTGGATATTATTAATAACCGCCCAACCATTAATAACTGCCCAACCATATCAAACCATAGTTAATTAGCTCCCCATAAATAAAGAACTTTTACAAGGTACAAAACAAAAGGTATCTAAAGATAACTCCTTATTAAAGAAGCTTGACAGCAATAATTCATTATTTGCCATATGTGATCTAGTCATCTACCTCTATATAAGCTTGACCATCAAAGCATCATTTGGAAGTCATACCCAAACCAAGCATAAGACAAAGCGGTTCAAAAGAAAATCGGCCATGATGCTCCTCAACACTAAGGATACTATAGGGCTCTTTCCGTGGTGACCACCATGGTGATTGCATTGGTACTATCACCCAATGTTGTGCAAGAAAGTCATGCGTTAAACACTATAGGTATGAATTAGCATATATATACTTAACAGTTTTGCTTATATATTAGCGCTCGATTTAACTTTGACCATTTCCCTGTTTTTCTAGTGACTTGCCATGAGATGCAAGGGTGCACATTTGAGAAGTGCCAGAAGTTATGCATATCACTGGGACACGTCAAATCTACCTTCTTAGATTATTGCCCAAAGGATGTTCCAGAATGTTGTTGTACAGACACTAAAGA
Source organism: Chloris gayana (assembly GCA_031894775.1). Taxonomy (NCBI): domain Eukaryota; kingdom Viridiplantae; phylum Streptophyta; class Magnoliopsida; order Poales; family Poaceae; genus Chloris; species Chloris gayana. The sequence goes on from JAUNZO010004987.1 coordinate 46,727, forward strand.
AAATTTTGTTTGATTATCATGTTGCAACCAAGCTTACAATATTACCGACTTTGGCTCTGTCAGATGTGGACCAATCAATGAGATAAACGTCAATATAAATTTGAATGAAAACCCTATATTTCTCACAATACTAGATTACTCTTACAATGCTTTAGAGTATTATTTGCAGTTGATGGTCCAATATATCCAACTATTGGGGTTATAACAAATATAATGGATTCACTATCTATCTAAGTCAACAAGAGGAAGTTGATGATCGTAGTGATACTTGTTTGGTAGTTGTTGTGTTGTTGTCCTTTTTTAATTTAATCTCGGTTCAACACATTTCTTGGGGCTTTCCAAAATGCAAAAAACATATGAATTTTGAGACTACCTTTTTTTTCTTGCAAACACGTAAAAAACCATGTGTTGTAATTCCTCACACCTCATGCACGGCTTAAATTTTGGGACTACCTTTTTTTCACAATTGGTTTGGCTAACTGTGCATGCCATACATGGACCCACAACACAAGGGACATGCTCCCTTGTGTACCCAAGAAGTGCCTTTATGGTGCACAATTTGGAGACCACCCGAGGGAAAGGGCTTGTAGCCTACTGATTACAAGAGCCTCAGCAACACGTGGTCCTTACACATATGCTACTTGTAGTTGCATTGAGCTTTATTAAATTGTTGTGACCCATGTTAGATGCTTGTCATGCTTTTATGATCAAGATTCATGTGCACGCCACCCACACATAGAGATGGCAACGGGCGGGTTTGGGGCGGGTGGAGCAAATGCCCACCCGCGATGAGAAATGCAATGGGTGAAAATCTACACCTGCACCCACACCCGCTGGGTTTCGGGTGGGTGACGGGTCCCCGCAGGTTTTCAATGTACATATTAAAATGGTTAATAAAAATAATAATACATGTTTATAATTAAAATTAGTAACAATAATAGGAACAACATAGCCTTTGGTCCCGAACAAGTTAAGTGTAGGCTAGTTATAGTAAAAATTAGCATATAACTATAATATTTATCTTTATTTAACATAGAAAAAAATCATCAAGCAAAGAAATTAGACAAAATAATATAAATAGTCTATATTTACCTAGATTCAGGGCCCCGCGGGCCACCCGGTGGTGAAAAAAACCTGCACCCATCCCGCCAATTTACGGGGTGTGGTGCGGGTGAGACCCACGGGTGGGAAAGTGCACCCGCACCCGCACCCGTCGGGTGCCGGACCCGGCGGGGCCTGCATCCGGGACCGAATTGCCATCCCTACCCACACATACTATGCTTCTACATTGGAAGTTAGCAAAACATGTCTTTCACCCATTCACAAAAATAAGAACCCCACTTTGATTTTTGATCCACACTTATACCATATATGTGTGCATTTAGTTGGGTTAGGATTTGATCCTTATCAAGGCCTGCACTCCCGAAGCCAATTATTTCACTTCATGTGAGCTTTGAATTATCAATCATGCTTAGCTATGCTATTTCCACCTTGGATTCTTGCATCCACTCCCTAAGCATTCTATCAAAATCCTTTTCCTTGTGATCCCACAAAATAAATTATTGATCTCTCAAAATAAAAAAATATAGATTGTGCAAATCTCTTGAACCTTGACCACTTGCATTTGTGCTAGTTCATTCATTTGTGTGAGTCCATTCTGTCCCTCTTCCCTGAACATTGTTTCCAAATAATTGGCATGAGGAAGTGCGAAGTCTTTCGCTAGGACTGTCTCTTAAGGAGTTCCACTTATCCATCCTTTTACCATACACTTTCCACACACATGCACATTTCAATCTAATTTTATGACTTGTTATATGCTTGAACTCGGTTTTTAACTTAGTAAGATATGCACTACTTGTATGCCTCTCAAAATTATCATACCTTGAGCTCCACATATAGCCTTCATAGATGTAGGGTTATTTGAGGCAACATCATGCCTTGGTGAGGGACCAAACACACTTGAGACATTTAAGAGATTCACTTGAGAAACTTTGATTTATTTGCATTTTGTTTTTTTTTAAAACCTCCAGAATGATAGTAGAACAAGGGATGAATGATTAGTACTCTATGAACTGTTCTGTCTTTCGACCACCTAAGATAAAGGAAATTTATAAGCCCCATGAACATAGATGGTAGAGTATTTAGTTGTACGCTTATGCGTAATTGAAGAGTTGGCATTGTAGCAACTCCTGATCAACCGAAATCAAGTTTTTTCCTTAGGAACGAGCAAAGATTTAGCGTGGGGAGTTTGTTGAAAGCCACTAAGTACAAATATTATGTCGTCAAATATCTCAAAAATAAAGGAGAACTAACAGGAGCACATCATATATTGTCTTAAAATAATGTAGTTTCAGATGTCCTTGGAGATTATTTGGTGTAGGTGGAATACATAAGGAAATGAGGTGAAACCATGGATAAAGCGGTGAATAAAGAATATCAAAATATTCCAAAATTGCCAAGTGGACAAGAAAGCCCAAAATACCAAATTTATCAACACAATTGTCCACGAGAAAATACAACATAAGGATGTGGAGGCCTAGAGGAGGGAACCGACCATGGCCCGCAGGGGTCGAGCCCAGGTCGGCTGACCTAGGGTTGCCGCCTCTAGTGCCCATCTTCCACGGGAAGGTCCCTCCCGCCAAGATTTATCACCTTACATGTGTGCCCACTCATTTCCGCGCCAGGAGCCACCTCTTGGACCCTATATAATGAGGGGTGTCCCCCTCATTTGTAACATACAACACACAAGCAATTCCTCTCATAACACTTTTGTATTAGTAGTCCAAGGCTGTGAGAATGGGCTTCAAATAGTCTTCTTAGAGTTCCCAAGTCCCTTAGGAGAGATGGAGCTAACTACTCTCTCTCTCTCTCTCTCTCTCTCTCTCTCTCTCTCTCTCTCTTCTTTGTAAGACTTTGTTCTATTTCAATAGAGTTATCTGTTACTTATGCTATTCTTTATAATATTGTTATGAGAGCATTGTTATTATGTTCATACAAGTATCTATGCCTACGCTTAGTAGTAAGCATGTTAGGGTGAATTATGCTATTTCAAGGTGCAAGGTTCATGTCCCTTTTGCATGGTGTGTAGGTCTAAGAGTAGCATCGAAACTTGCATGTACCACAAAAGAGAGGGGTCCTTTCGAGTACTGATAGCCCCGTTAGTAAGTGGCGTACCTCCACTGTAACGCCCAAAAAGAGTAAATAAATAAGAAAGTCGACTGGGCCATGTGAATTTTCTTGTGCCACGACGAAGCCCGGCAAGAGCCCAAGTCAGGTCCAAGTGAAAGCCTATATTTTTCCCCCTTGCCATGTTCTCTCCCTACCGTACTCTCTCCACCATCTAAGAAAAAGGAAAAGGCGGCGCCGTTCTCTCCGCTCTCGTCGTTGGGGCAGGGGCGGACCTAGGGGTATGCCCTATATGCCATGGCATACCCTAAGATTTCGGCAAACATCAATACATATAGGCTAGTTTTAGGATAAAAACCATAATTTGCTTATCAAAATCAAGGAAATAGGCATAGCTCAAGTGGTTTCTTTGTCAATGTGAGTTTATAAATGTGGAGGTTATGAGTTCAATTCCTAGCTACAACACATTATGTTTTGATCTTTTTTACTGCATACCCTTAGTTCAAATTCTAGGTCCGTACCCTTAGTTCAAATTCTAGGTCCGCCACTGCGTTGGGGTCTGGTGGTTCTTGCTGCGTGCGTCCTCTTCTCCCTTTGTTGCATGAGGTGTTGCACTGCATGTTGACCTTCCAGAATTGGAGTAGATTCGGACCTTAGCGAGGGCGCTTCGACCATAGCTAGAATCTTAACTTTTGTTCAGGTATGGACCAATAGTAAGAGGACATTGTCTCCTGTAGGCTTTGGTTGAATGCGGTTCACAGTTTTGGGTTAGAATTTCTGCTGGACGTCGAATTTCAGTTGCCTGTGCCGGCTAGACTGGATAGTGATGATTCGAGGTTGTTTGCAAGCTGTTAGGGGATCATTCTGACTAGGACCATACAAGAGAAGTTGTAGCGAATTGCAAGTGATTTGGCTCACTAGTTTAGGAGATATGATTTTCCAAAGTTAGTGTCAAGCTGCTATTGACAGATTCCGACAGTCCCTTTATAGAGCTAATTAGAATTAGTAGATCATGAAATTAATTACTTTGATGAATACCAAAGTTGTGGATTATTTAATGTAGATGCGTGTGGAGTATTTATTCGATATTAGTGTTGTTATAGTTTTAATGTTGTGAAAATGATAAGCAACACTGCTACTATTTATCAATGTGAGATGGTGTTGTTTCTATGGATCATCGGTTTGGGGCATAGGAATGCGATGAATTTTGATTGTGAATGATTTGTGGAGTGTCTGTACTGAGTAATTTGTTCCAAAAACAGGTGGTAGCGCTCCGGGTTGTCCGTACTACATTGATCTTCTTCGGTTGGAGGCAAGTGAATATAGCAGTGGTTTGCTACTGTTTTGTCATGTTATTTTTATCACCTACACCTTAATATTCAGAACCTTACCACTTTGTCTAAATTACACCCTCAACAAAATTTTGGCTCACTTTACTCCCTCAAACAATTTAAGTTGGTACAATTTACTCCCTTATGTAATTTCTCTTTTCTATTTCTCTTTGTACGAGCTACGTTTAATGCTCAAATTTTGCATAATGATGGTTTTAGTTGAACCTTACATTACCAAAATATAATATATATTTTAAACGTAGCTTTTATAGTTTAATAGCATCAATGTCATCTTAATTATATAGTTCTAGAATTGCATACAAAATATTTAAGAAAAAATATAATATTTTCTTTTATATAGAAAATGGTACTATCTATCATCATGCAAAAGTTGAGCTTCAAATTCAAACCGCACACAGAGAAACAAAAAAGAGAAATTGCATTATGGAGTAAATTGAGCCAACTTAAATTGTTTGAGGGAGTAAAGAGAGCCAAGATTTTGTTTAGGGTGTAATTTGGACTAAGTGGATAGTTGGAGAGAGTAAAATGGACTTTTCCCTAATCTGAATGTTGGTGATAAGTGGAGGTTTATTTATGTCTTGTTGCTTATTTATAGACTTGAGGTCTACTATCTTATCCCTATGATGAATGAAGTTGAGGTTGTGGTATTTTATCTTATTATGAGACATATGAGGCATATTATTAGCATAATCATCTCATCTCATTTGCATTGAAGTTTATCACAATCCTATGGTTGTGATCTGTACCGGTACACATCATACGTTGTGCGGGGAGGGGTGCGATGTAAAAGTGGACATGACATTGCATTCATATGCATTCATGATGTTTTTGACATTTAAATGTTATTTTGGATGTGAGGTGATCTTATATGATCTTGGAGGTGTTTTCTTATCCAATTATTATCATTGTGGTCTATATTGAAGTTTACTCATGTTATCTTGATACATTTAAATCGTTGCTTAATTCAACTTATAGTTTAAATAGCTTGAAAAACAAATTTGCTTGCTGAGATTTTTATCTCACCCTTGCTCTACTCTCTCCAGGTGTTTGATGATTGCTAGGAAGGGGAAGAGGGATTAGCTGCACGTCTCACACTTCATCACTTTATAATCTCCTTGCTTTAATCTTGATAATTAGAATTGAGTCTTTAATGTCGTGAGAATGATACTTAAAGTCTAGTGTGGATGTTAAACTTTTGCTGATGTTCTCTCTTATGGTTATTATGCTAGGAGATTTTGATAATGCTAGTATTATATTCTTTAATAATATATATATATGTGTGTGGTTATGCTTCTGTGGTGCTTGTTTTTATAAAGGAGATGCTGCTAAAATTTCCTATTTTTATCTTCGACGGTTGAATGCGTAGTTTTTAGTGATGTCTCAGGGTATTGGTGGACTCCAGGGCGTTACATCCACGTCCGACCACATTGTAGGGCTTGTTGCGAGAGTCATTTATGTAGCAAGGGTAAGCTCGTACCTCCAGTGTGCCTTTGTTACATAGTCTTTGACCTTGATATGTATATATTAAGTGAATGTGCATATATTAATTAGACCCGCATGAGTAGGAATTACATATGGAACTAGTCTTTTCTTTGTTTATTTCTCATGGTCTTGCTACTTATTTCTTCTTGAGATGGAACTATATGTGTGTGTGTCACCACTATCCAACTATCTTTATCCACTTACCCTTGCTAGTACTTTGGTCTATTAATTGATAATATAGTTATAATCATTGTACTCTCTTATCTCACACCTTCCCTTGGAAAAACTATAAATGACAACCATTGGAGTAATTCGATAGTAAAGTGCTACGACGGGTATCCGTGCCCTTGCGGATATTTAAGCCCGACATAATTTTTTTTGTTTCAGTTTGACCTGCAGCTGGTAAGGAACGCCAATAGCAGGGCAATTGCGCCCGCTCCCATCGGCACATCACGGAACGCTCGGGGTTGTTGTGCCCCTCCATTGGGTGACCGTGCGGCGCCCATCTCGGGCTCGGTGCACCATCAAGATAGAGATCCTGACTGGATTGGGGAGGAAGCAAAGGGGTTTTAGGCAAACACACTGTAGCGTCCCCCTTGGACTATGAAAGGGGGATCCCTGGCTATGAAGAAGAGATAGACTCGACACTCTCTCGTAACCCTAGTGAGCACCAGCAATATACTCGGACAAGCAGGACATAGGGTATTACACCTCACAGGGAGTCAAACATGGGTACTTCTCGATTTGTTCTTCAGTCCCCATAACTAATCTCTCTCTAAATGTTCTCAAGGTCTAGATCCGTTCGCTACCGATCCTCTTATAGAGGGTGGCCCGACAGACACCCATTGTTGGTGTTCCCACACATCGACAGATATATTTATAATGATTAATTTATATTTTCATAATAATATAAACCAAAATTACTAATCCAATTTAGTTTTAAATATTAACTAATGTCTTCATCATTATTCCTAGAAAATGTTACGGTTACTCTTTAAAAAATGTATTTTGTAAAATAATATGAATTTCTTAATTAATGGTACAATTACAAAATACCCTTAAACTATTTGTTAGTAGTTTTCAAAAACCCGACTTTGGGAGGCCGTGGACAGGAGCTTCGGCGTCGTGTTCAACACGTTCCTGGACATGGAGCAGCCGTACTGTGAGATGTACGCGCGCATCGTGAAGCGCGCGGCATTCTTGGAGCCCGGTGGCGCGGGGGAGGCGGAGAGGGTCAGGGCAAGGGACCTCGCAGGTTAGGCTCGCGCCGCGGTAGCCGAGAGTGGTTCGTCGGTCCGTGACCTGCGGCGACTCGTTGATGACCTCATCCAAGCAAAACCTGCCCGTAATTAGTCATCATGACCAAGAATAATGGAGCTATGCATGTATTTCTACTACGGATATGCTGTTGTGCCCTGATTTCGTATAGTCCTTCATATATCAAGTATCCAAGTTGAAACTCATTTTGACAAAGGTACCACGATTATTACACTAACGGAACCTCACACACTAGACATTGGACTGCCATCTTGCAATGTAAAGGCTGCGCTCAAAGGGGATCACCAGCAAGCCACCTTGAAATCATCGCCAGGCATTGCCGTGGCATGTACTCTGGCGCAGTATGCCCAGCACCCTGCAAGAACGAAGTGTATCACGATGGTATATCATACAGCCACTAATTCACTAGATACTGTCACACTCAAGGCTGCATGTAGTGGATTGGGTTCCAGTTGAAGGCAAACTTGAAAAAAGGTTAGATGGTTGGCAAGGAGGATCCCTCACTCTTGGGGGTAGAAAGATGCTGATAGACACTAGTCTATCAAGCATACCAACCTACCACATGTCTATGTACTTATTACCCAAAACCAACATTGAAAGAATGGATAAGAGCAGAAAAAGATTCTTTTGGCAAGGAGGAAAAACCAAAAAGAAATACCATCATGTGAAATAGGCAAAAATTTGTTTACCAAAGAAAAGGGGGGTCTTGGGATTAAAGACCTAAGGAAGCAAAATATAAGCCTTCTGTGCAAATGGTGGTGGAAGTTGGAGAATGAGGAAGGAATGTGGCAGGAAATTATCAAAAAGAAATATGTGAAGAATCAATGTATTTCGCAAATAAAACACAGGCAAACTGACTCCCTGTCTGGTCTGATCTGATTAAAATAAGAGAGATTTACTTAGCTGGGAGAAAGATGAAGACTGGAAATGGGGCAGCAACAGACTTCTGGAGTGACAAATGGTGTGGGGACTTTACTCTCAAAGAAAAGTTACCAAGCTTATATGAGGTGTGTAGAGAACAAAAAACCTCGGTAGCAAAGTTAGCTGCTAATAGATGGCACCTTACCTTTAGAAGGTGGCTATCGGAAGACATGCAGGATGAAAAAAGAAAACTTAATGATATCCTAGCATCAATCTGTCTAACTGGGGACAAAGATGTAGCAGTTTGGGGCCTAGGAGGAAAGAATAAATTTACTGTAAAGTCCATCTATGAATTGCTATGTGAATCGAATGAAAACTGCCCAAACTCAAATCTTTGGAAAGCAAAAGTGCCTCTGAAAATTAAGATTTTCATGTGGTTAATAACGCAAGGAGCAATCCTGACAAAAGACAACCTAACCCGCAGGAAGTGGAAAGGGGATAAAAATGTGCTTTCTGCTGTGAGCAAGAAACAATAGAACATTTGTTTTTCACCTGTAAAATAAGTAAGTATGTTTGGAGCATAATGGCTCTAACAATTGGAGCAAGTTGTCGACCGGAAACAATGGACCAATACATGATTTGGGTGTCCCACTTCCTACCACATGGCAGAAAGTTCTATTACACAGGACTATCTGCAGTTTGTTGGCCTATTTGGAAACTGAGAAACCGAGCTTGTTTTGAGGCAAAATTGATACGATCTCCTTCTGAAATCGTTTGCTATGCCTGTGTTTTTCTTAATTATTGGGCAGGACTTCTGAAGGATGAAGATCGTCAAGCTTTGGAAGCAGGATCCAAGGTGTTACAAGACAATGCACTTGCAGTACACCCCAACAGGGATGAAGGTGATCAGACCCGGCAAAAACAGTGAAGGATCGAAGCTACTGGGAACCTGTAAAGGAAGGAAGGCTCAGAAACTTCCGTGGTTCCTGCTCAGTTGGTGCCGCCTGGCGTCCCCTCTCTTTTGGATTTCGCAAACTAAGCTCGCAACCTGGAGTTGCAACCCTGTATATACAGTTTCCTGTTTCTGTTTCAGAGATTTGTGTGGAACTTGTTAAAGTCCTAAACCGTTTGTAATTTCGTTGCTCACAAGTAATGAAATTCCAGGGCAAGCCCTGCATGCAAAAAAAGAATGCACACTCTCGGTCAAGAATTGTGATGAAAGGACAGCCGATACTCATACCCTCACCTTAGCAAATGTGAGGTTATTTGAGTATGATCTTGTATATCTGCACCATATGCAAACATCTCTAGCTAATCAGACAGATTTGATGAGTAATTCAGTTCCTCTTGAGTATTCAGAACAATTATCAAGTGCTGAAAAAAAAATCATACAACATACTCAAGCATAGAGATGTACAAAGAATCTGTTTCATGTTTCATGAGTAGTTTGCATGCAAAAGATAAAATTGTTTTCTGAGATGCGAAGATAACTTGTACTTACTACCCTGCAACTTGCCCGTCAACGTACCATGGTCTCCACTTATCCACAATAGAGAAATTGAGGGACTTAATCCAGGATTGTGTGCCGACATAAGGTATAGCCATGTCGTGATCACTACTGTAAACTAGACTTCTATAGCCTTTAGTGGTCACATCCAAATGGTACTTCACTGAACTTGGAATATATTTAGAATATGGGCCCGTATCGCATCTTAACCATGAAGGGACTGTTCCCTGCATTTTTGGAGTATAACAATACCACACAGTTTAACAAGCCACGATCGGTCTGTCTTTCCAACTTAATTATCGAAGCAGAAGGAGTACAAGTTGTGAACAAAATATATAGAATTATGCCAGGTAGTGTACTGTATACAAGCCATATACTACTGCATAAGTTTCATACCTTGTGAATACCAAGGGCCTCTCTTACTGCCGCATCGTTTGCCAAGAATATGGATAATGCTGCTGTCTGCGAACAATGGTTTGCACGAAATTTCAGATAATGAGGTCCGGTTTACCGAGTTGCAGAAATGACGCCACTGAGGAAGTAAAGACATCTGGACACGAATTCTGCACTTAGTAAAATATCAGATATGTGAAGGCCTTCTGCAGTGTCGTTCTGGCGCTGCCACATCTCTAGAACTAGGTAGGCAAGCGCGCTCCGTGGCGCTCAATTTTCCTAAAATTCAGGGGGTAAATTTAAATAAAATAATTGTAAAAGAGTGCATAAAGTTTGTAAACAAAATTATAAAAAAACTGGAGGGTCTCAATGGAAGATCACACAGATATAAAACTTCATCAAAGATTAAGTATGAAACTGAAAAAAACCTTGAGTTGATGAGAACTGCGAATAGAGTAAAGTACAGGGCTGTTCTCGCAAAAACGTGAGAGAATAAAAACGCGTAACCCTAACCCTCACTGTCTTCCTCCCATCACCCCCTCCTCCGACCCCCGCGCCGCCCGCCTCCCCCGCCTCCTCCCGCCGCCCGCCCTCCTCTTCGGCCCACGCGCCACCCCCTCCCTCTCCTCCCACTTCCCAGCAGTGTAGCCCTCTCCCTCTCCTTCCCGGTGCAGCGGCACCGCCTCTTCCTCCCTCCTCGGCGCGTGGTAGCGTGGCCTCTCCCTACCCCATCGCTACGCGACGTCACTGCCTTTACCTCTGCTCGGCGCACGTGGCCACGGCGCCGCCCTTCCCCTCCGGTCATCCCTGGACTAGATCCGGCAACGACGAAGGAGGAAGCGGCCTTTGGACGGCCCGCGTCGGGCAATGCCGGTTTCTCGTTTTGGGCCGGTGGCCCAAGGTCCACCAGACGGCGTGGCGGGGAGGCGCCGACGTGGCCGCGGCGGGAGGTCGCCATGTCTGCTGCAAACGGCGTGGCACGCGCAGAGAGTGGCCACGTCGACCAAAACTCTGTGATCCTATGCGCCTTCAGCATAAGAATATATACCTAAACTTTGCTCCGGATCAGGTAAGTTTGCATGAGGGCTTGCATAAGCACAGTTGGGCTCCAGAATGTGAAATGGAAATATGTCCTTAACATGCTTCAAAAACAAGAGAAACAATTCGTCAAATATGTACTGTTGAGGGCATTAGTTAGCTTCATATTATTCAATTTCCTGCAAAATGCCGAAATAATCTCATAAGGTTAAGTTTTATCATGCGTTATCTATGGCGGCAAGGCTGTTTGTGCACTGAATACTCCTTAGGACTCTGTTCCCCTCACGGCAGCTCGATCTTCTTGTACTCCTGGATATAGCAGTTGCCATTTATAGTCGTTAATTAATTGTGAACGTTAGAATATCCTCACATCACTGGGATTTTGGGGTGCTTATTTTAGTTGTCCCAGTCTTACCTCGTAGATATCATCTGATATGAGACCCATCCTATAAGCAAATGGAATTTTCGAGGATCATCAATGTTGATATCTGTGGCTGGATTACCTACGAGGTAGCCCTGCACAAGTTGTTCAAAATTAAGAAGCAGAATAATCTATCACCGAGTGTCCTCTCAAGTAAAAAAAAGGATAGCCTCCACCTTCAGGAAAATACAAAATATTCAATTATAGTTGTGGAGCCTATGAAGGATTCTCAAACCTTTAGATTTAGAGCTGCATCACTTGCAACTTGTTTACCTAGAAAACGCAAAGGTGCCTTCCAGAGAAGTTAAATTACTGAAAATTGCGGGAACAGAAACGGAACGTCGAGGGGAAGTTATCAATACCCTTGACAAGTTCAGAAGTGACGGTTGGCACAATCATACCAGCGTATGAATCACCACAGATGTAAAGAGGATTTGACAAGAACTCTGGATGCTCAACGAACCACTGCAGAAACGAAACTAACAATTCAGCCTGTTTAATGAGTTTTTATGACAACATGCGCCTGCTTGGCATAAATAGATGGGCATGGAATTGAGAATAGAGAAGGGCAGATATGGTACTGACCTTCCTAACAAAGAAGACAATTTGGTCGACAGCTTTGGTGTCACTTGATATGTACCCTTGCTCTTTGACAGTATGAAAATCCAGCTCCAACCGGGGAATCAAGGAAAATGATATTGCTCACCTAGATCATTATAGTTCAACTAATCAACTATAAGGACTTGTCCAATCCAACCCTATTATTGAGAGGAAAATGTAAAGGAACAGGAGACAGAGAGATGGGTTCACATAAAAAACACTATTAACCTTGGTCCAGGACTCTTGCCTGTACACCAACTTAGGCAGGACATGTCCATCCATGCTGCCGTTAAGGTCAAAACCCAGTGGACCTGCAAAATTGATTTTTTGGATATAATACCAAATGATATTTAAAATCTTTGTTGTTGGATTGACTGGAATTTGGAGTTTCATCCAGTCAGATTTCTGGACCGCCGGATCAAGATCTAATGGTCCAAACAACCTTCTTCAGCCTCTGGTCAGTCTTCCTCCTCCTCCTCCTTTCTCAGCCAATGCCGCCCGCCTCCCATCCACGGTCAAGGAGGCGCCATCTCCGCCTCGCCACGCCATGGCCCGCCACTGCGCCCACCCCCCCCCCCATCCTCCATAAGCGGCGGCTGGTGGGGGAACCCGACAACCTCCACCCTAAGCCGCTGGCATTAATCTGCCGCCAAGCTCGACGCCGGCAAGAGGTTGAAGACGATCTTCAATCGTTCGATCTCGATCCAACGGTGAAAAAAAAACTGACTGGAAGATACGCGAAAATCCAATCAAATGTTTGCATTCAGTATATTGCATTATTCGAACCACTTGCTGTTCAAATTTGATTTTTATGAAAAAAATAAACCAATGAAATAAAATAAATTAGTATAGGAAACCCAACTAAAAAAATTACCAAATATCATCAAGTACCATGTGCGGTATATATCTGAACTACAAAAATAATTTGGTGGGGAGTAGAAGAAGAAGAAAAAACTTTGTCGCCTTTACCGTGTCCTCGCCGTGTGCAAAACCGGGTCACAAAAGTCCAACACTTTGTCGTGTGCCAAGAAACGGTCAGATGAGCACACTGTAAAGCTCGTGACGTGTCTTACCCAGTTTATATTGTCATTTATGAGACACACGACAAACCTCTCTTTGTCATGTGCCTGGGGTAAATGTGCAGGCACACCGTGTCGTTTTCCGCAGTGTCCGTCCTTAGTCCGTGGACTAGGCCAGTCAGAATCAATTGCCTAGCTTGTTGATGTTGGCACTCTTCCCGACTGAGTCAGTACGGAAGAGACGTGGTCTCTGGTGGACAAGGAAAAAGAACTCATCAGCTGTTTCCGTCTGCGACCAAGCACTATCTCCGACTCCATCCACTTCCATTTGTCCTTTTGAAATAGAAAAACCATGACAAGATTTAATTTATCGGTCCCTTAGAAGGCTTTCGTTGTCCACCGGGCAAACCCCGCACCTGTTTTGCCAACTAAACCCATGGAAGTCAAACCACATACTTTTGTCAAGTCATCGGACTTATCCAATAAAAACTCATGTACTTTCTCCCTCACTACCAAAACTTATTAAGAAATAGAAAAACGCGTGCTTTGTGAAAATGACATCGAAGAAATATAAAGAAAAAGGCGTGCGGTACAAAACACGATTATGAAGAAAATACAAGCCAGGTGACTGATCTAGGTAGCGTATAAGAGGCAGACCTCCTCCATTCCGTTCCGTCCCAATGGTGTGGTGTAATTAATTAGGATCTTGCAGTTCCCCATCAAACATTTCTTTCCAAGCACAAAAAATGGCCGTCACCAGACCTTCTTCACACTATGCCCTCGCTCTCCTCTGCATCTACTACACGTTACTGCTTTGCCTCCACCTAGTACCTCGTGCTTCTGCTTCCTCGTTCACCTTCAATTCTTCCACCACCAGAAGTCCATGCGGCACAGAACTCGAATGCCGCGGACACGCGTTCTTCGCCAACCAAATGATCGAGCTGACAAAAAACGACATCACTAGCGCCAGCAACGACAGCAAAGGCCGAGTGTGGTATGCAAAACCAGTGCCGCTCTGGGACGCCGGCACCAACGAGTTGGCAAGCTTCGCCACCACCTTCACCTTCAAGATCACGCCGGACGACAGGAGGAAATCGAATGGGCTATACACCCTTGGCGACGGTATGGCCTTCTTCCTCGCGCCTTACTCGGCCGACGTCCTAAACACCGCCACCACCGGCGGTGGAAACCTCGGCCTCTTCAGCGACGGCAACAGCTTCAACGCGACGGGTGACAGCAGTGTGATCGCTGTGGAGTTCGACACGTACCAGAACGCATGGGACACCAGCCCCCAGCATGTCGGCATCGACGTCAATTCCATCAGGTCGGTAGCGTCCACGAGAACAAGCGTGGAGGGCAACAAGGTAATCAACCTGGCATCCGATGTCACGATGACCGCGACGATCAACTACGACAATCGGACCAAGATTTTGGCAGTCGATTTGGATATCGACGGTGCCCTGTACCACGTCAACCATACACTGGACCTCAAGTCTTTCTTGCCGGCGAAGGTGGCCGTCGGCTTCTCCGCCGCCACAGGCTGGGCTGCCGAGCTGCATCGGGTTTTATTTTGGTCTTTCAGTTCCTCCATCAAAGATACGTCTAGTTCTCCCCCACCCCATTCGTCTATTATCCCACCCATCAGATCATCAGAACCACCGTCGAATAAATTTCTATTACTCAAGGTACTAGCTCCCATACTGGCTATGTCCGTCCTTGCAGCGCTGGGCCTGCTCCTATGGCTGCGGCACAAACGAAGGAGACACGTCCAACTGAACGGAAACGAGTCCTCTGACGAAGAGCAGCACGGCGAGGCTGAATTCGAGTTAGGGGTGGCAGGGCCGCGGCGGTTCTACTACCGTGAGCTCGCTGCCGCCACCGACGACTTCAACGACGATAACAAGCTCGGGAGAGGAGGTTTCGGCAGCGTCTACCACGGCAACATCGTCCAGGGTGACGGCGACAACAAGCAGGTGGCCGTGAAGAAGTTCTCGTCAGAGACGTCGTCCCAGGGACGGAAGGAGTTTGAGGCCGAGGTGAAGATCATCAGCCGGCTCAGGCATCGCAACCTGGTGCAGCTGCTGGGCTGGTGCGACAGCGCCAAAGGGCTCTTGCTTGTCTACGAACTGGTGCCAGGAGGGAGCCTAGATAAACACATCCATAACACCAACAGGTTGTTGACCTGGTCTGAGAGGTACGGCAATGAAAACTTTAATCCACGAAATCTAGATACTTTTCCGCTAAAATAGGCTTAATATTGCAAGGATGTGACTCTTCCAGCATAAATTGTTTAGGAGGTTTCAGGTCAAAAATATTGGGCAGTAGTTTTTAATTGAATTACTAATTCTGGTTTATAGTATGCTTACATAAAAGTTAATTATTATAAAGCTATCATCTTGATGATATTAACATCAATATGATAAAATAATAGCTAGTAGCATTATAGATTACCGATATCAAATCTATACCGTCGTTGGATCAAACTATTATGGCCAGTAGTTTCGAAAAACTACGGTCCAGTATTTTGGACTGAAAAACTCCTCAAATTGTTTTGATCCTTCCAATAAAGGTAATTGTTTCAAAAATCCTTGCTTCAATTGATAACAGGTACAATGTCATTTTGGGACTAGGGTCGGCACTGAGTTACCTGCACCGGGAATGGGATCAGTGCGTCGTGCACGGTGACATCAAACCGAGCAACATAATGCTCGACTCTTCCTACAACACCAAGTTGGGAGATTTCGGGCTTGCTCGGCTGGCTGACCACGGCAGCGGTCCGCGAACGACGGCGACCGTTCTTGGCACCGCGGGGTACATCGACCCGGACTTGGTCAACACGCGCCGACCGAGCACCGAGTCAGACGTCTACAGCTTCGGCATCGTCCTGCTCGAGATCGTCTCCGGCAGGCCACCGGTGGTCCAGGACCCGCAGTTGGTGCTGCTCAGGTGGGTGTGGAGCCTGCACAGCCAGGGCAAAACCATCGAGGCGGCGGACGCAGAGCGCTGCGTGGAGACGAGGCCGAAGACGAAGAGTGGCAGATGGAGCGGGCTCTGGAGGTGGGGCTGTGGTGCGCGCACCACGATACGGCGCAGCGGCCATCTATTGTTGAAGCCATGCATGTCTTGCAGTCACGGGACGCGAATCTGCCGGCGCTTCCGCAGCACATGTACAAGCTGGCGGCGATGCACAACACCATCGTCTCCATGGGCGAGAAGGGTGTTTCAGGCAGCTCCTTCTCCAGTGGTGTCCGCTCTTCGGCGACCACCGGCACCACACGCTCTTCCGAATCGTTCCCCAACTGATGTCTCATTTAGTTTTTTTTTTAGATAATGGAATCAGGTCCCAGCCGCTACATTCCCAAGAGGATGTACAAAACTATTCATTACGGCACCAAGAACTTAGTCTCACAAGTCACAAAGCATTTGGAAAGAAACAACCACACCCGTGGGCAGTTAAAGTCCACATAAAAAAAACAACCAAGACTAAACTTCAATTCTATTCCTAAAATTCCAAAAACTTGGCAAACACTTTCATGATCATTTCTCAAAATTTTCAAGCCAACTGAAGTTTTCTTTTACCTCCTCCTTATGCAGCAGGTGCAAGGAACATCACTGTAACACCCCAAATTATTTAAAATTTAGGTTTATGCATCAATTTCACTAAATTCTAAAACTTTTAAGTATATTGAAATATTATCTAAAAAATTAGGGGTTATAGCGTTTCAGCCATGATTTTGATGTCCAATTGCGATTTATCCCCGGATTTTACGTTTTTATCACAACTTTTCGAACCTGAGTAGTCAGTTAGCCATTATTTGGTAACACCGTGAGAGCAATCAGAATAAAGAAAATAACGTTTGAGACTAAGCAAAGGATAGAACTACCCCTCCGCTCTCTTCTGTTTCTTTGCCAACCCAACACGAGAAGCACTTATCACCGTCAATGGCGCTGCACGGGGAACCCTAACCCTAGGAATGGCGGCGGCTGCGACCGAGGCGCGCACGGGCACGGGAGCGGCTCGCACGCGACGATGATTAGGCGTGCGGGATTGTAGATATTTTGAACCAAATGTTCAAATTTTTAAATTTGGCATAAATTCAAATTTGTTCAACAAATTCTATGTAATTTTTGTGTTGTAAGATATATTTGAAATCAATGGTAAAAAACACTATATCTAACATCAAACTGTGGTAAAATCGCAATTGTAGATAAGGGTAATTGTGTCTTTTCACGTCAAAGTTCACACCATTATGTCCGGTAAACATTCTTGTGGTGAAATGGAGCTTTGGGTTCCAAAAGTTATGGTGAGAACGCAAAATCTGAAAATCTAGGTCTAAATCGCAATTGGCCTCCAAAATCATGGCTAAAACGCTATAGCCCCAAAAATTTATTGTGATGCTATCTCTTTCTTTAAGCAAAAGAGCTATTTTATTAAATTAAATTAATTAATATAGTTTTTTAAATGCTGTTTGTTGCGTTCATGCTAGAGTAGTATGCAGTAGGATTTTTATTGTCTAGAAACTGTTATTTTAAAACCCGCTAGTAATAATTTTATCTAATTCGATTTGGTTTAAGTACCAGGTAATAGGAAAAATAAACGGGTTATTTTAGCTGGAGCTTCCGGGCTGATTCTTTTCTCGGCAGCCCATTTCTTATTTTGTTCCTTGCTTTGCCCCAGAGACAGGAAAGATTTTTGTACTCGCCTGTGGGACCCACATACATTGCGGCAATCAAACACTGAAATGTCGAACCGAACTGTAGCTTCTCGGTTCGGCAGAACATAAGGTTGCTCTAAGCCGGAGTCCGACTCGTGCCGCCCCCTTGACGTGCGCACTCTCTGCACCATGGAGCTGCACCTGTCCATGACCCCTTTTCACCCCATCGCTAGTCGTCGTCTCGCGTCCGCGTCGCCTTGTGCCGCCGCCTCTATCGCTGCCATCATCGAGCTCGCCGCCCATCGAGGAGAAGCCGCCCCGGGCCATGTTTGATGTGCGCTGAGGAACGCGACGCTGTGCCGCCACCGCAGGAC
Organism: Chloris gayana; assembly: GCA_031894775.1. NCBI lineage: Eukaryota > Viridiplantae > Streptophyta > Magnoliopsida > Poales > Poaceae > Chloris > Chloris gayana. Next base: position 64,833 of record JAUNZO010004987.1, read on the forward strand.
CAGTCCCCGACGAAGCTCCCCCACCAGACCACCTCCCCGACATCGCGGAGCTACCGCTGCCACCAATTGCTACTGACTGCCTTCGCCATGGCGACCGCGAGCCCCGCAACTCCACATGTGAACTCGCGGAGCCTCTCTCTCTCTCTCTCTCTCTCTCTCTCTCTCTCTCTCTCTCTCTCTCTCTGAGTCCTAGCGTGACGAGATCCAGTCCTAGATCGGGATCCAGCCAAATCCAACGATGCACCACCGCAGAACCTCGCTGGCGATGAACTAATCCGACAAGCCTATCCTTTTTGCGCTTTGGACCACCTTGTTTTGGTTTTTAGTTAAGAGCAGGGGAGGGCGCCGCCTCGTCTATACCACCTAGGAAGTAGATGAGTGTTGCTGGAGCAAAGGAGAGCGGCAGAGCAGGACAGGGGTAGAGTAGAAGACGAAGGGAGGCGTGAGACAAGGATAAGCGTTTAGTGTTCACACCAAGATTCAAAAAACCGCCAGAACGCTTCGTTTCAAAACCGAAGAAACTGGCCGGGAAACCGATGGTTAACCGTTTTGCTACAATACGTAGCTCAGTCTCCTCAGGTTAACCGATCGAACCGCTCGGAACCGGTTCATTGGCTAACTAGAATAGCTAGCCGGTTTCTTTGAACCAGGGTTCGCACTCCCTGACCGAGTCAAAGCGGTGTGGGAGATGTGGTCTGGTGGACAGGGAAAAGCCACACAGCCATTTTTTCCGTGGCAAAGCAGTATTCTCCCTTCATCTCCATTTGTCCTTTTCAAATAGTAAAACCATGACAATTGACAAGGTCGCACCTATCTCCTTCCGACTAATCAGAGTTGAACCATATAAAAGACCATGCGACCTGAGACTTTCTCAAGTCGTTACAGCTATAAATATTCATGTGTTCGTGATATTTAGGCAAGCCACAAAATAATATGTACGGTAGACAATGTAGCTCGGAAGCTTCACCGCAGTACCATTGGTCTGAAGTCTGGAACAGATGAGGACCAGAGGAGGTAGCTTGACAGTGATTGTGAGTGGTGGTAGAAATAGACAGCGACGGTAATGCAAAATATCCTGCACCACAAATGCTTGATTTTGAGCTTGGTGATGGTGGCCATGGCAACTAGGGGTAGGAGAGTAGATGTCATCCTTTTTCCATGTTAGCAGTGCTGCATAAGAAAACAATTTTCCTTGAATGAAGAAATAGCTCAAATTAGCTATGTAATTTGTTGAGAGACTTGGATCAGGATTCTCATATAATTTAAAACTGTTACGGTGTATTTCACAACTTATGTCGCAATCATATAGAGTATGAATAGCATTTTACTACGCTTGAAACAGTTTAAAACGCGTATTTTGTGGAAATGTGACGCGAGAAGATAACAAAGAAAAACGCGTATTTTGTGAAAGGACATGGAATAAGTAGGAAAATAAGTGAGGTAGGAAACTTATGAAGAAAATAAAAGTCAGGTGACTGAGCTAAGTATACAGTCTATAAAAGGCAGAGCTCCTTCAATTCCGTCCCACTGGCGTGGTGTCAGTGTGTGTAGGATCGATCTTGGAGTTTCCTTCCCCATCAAATATTGTTTTCCAAGCAGGCCAAACTAACAATGGCCGCAACCAGCCCTCCACGCTATCCCCTCGCTCTCCTCTGCATCTACTACAAGTTACTGCTTTGCATCCACCTACCTGCTTATGCTTCTGCTTCCTCATTCGCCTTCAACTTTTCCAGTGCTGAAACGAGTGAATGCGTCACAGATCTTGAATGCCGTGGTGAGGTCACCTTCGCCAACCAAATTTTGGATCTTACAAGAAACGACGTGACGCGGTATAGCAGCAATAGCAGAGGCCGGGTGTGGTATGCAAGACCAGTGCCGCTCTGGGATGCCGGCACCAACGAGCTGGCAAGCTTTACCACCAGCTTTGCCTTCAAGATCACGCCGGACGACAGGAAGAAATCGAATGGGCTATACAACCTTGGCGATGGGATGGCCTTCTTCGTGGTGCCTTACTCGGCCGAAGTCCTGAACACCACCTCGGTCGAGGGTGGATACCTCGGCCTCCTCAGCGACAGCAACGGGTTCAACGCGACCGGTGACGGCAGCGTGGTCGCAGTCGAGTTCGACACCTTCTCTAACACATGGGATGACAGCGGCGACCAGCATGTTGGCATCGACCTCAACTCCATCAGGTCGTCGGCGGCGACGAACATGAGCGTGGTGGGCAACAAGGTAATCAACCTCACCTCCGATGTCATGATGACCGCAGAGATCAACTACGACAACCGGACCAAGCTTTTAGCCGTCGATGTAGATATTGACGGTTCCTTGTACCGCGTCAACTATACAGTAGACCTGAAATTACTCTTGCCGGAGAAGGTGGCCGTCGGCTTCTCTGCCGCCACGGGCTGGTCTGCCGAGCTGCATCGGGTCTCATTTTGGTCTTTCAATTCCTCGATCCATGATTCGTCTAGTTTTATCCCACCACCCATCCACTCAGAGCCATCCACAAATTTGCTATTCAAGGTATTAGTTCCCATACTCGCAGTGTCCGTCTGTGCAGCGGTGGGTCTGCTGCTTTGGCTACGGCAGAAACGAAGGAGACATGTCCAACTGACCAGCGGCAGCGAGTCATCATCCGATGAGCAGCGTGGTGAGTCCTCTGAGTTTGAAAGAGGGGTGGCGGGGCCAAGGAGGTACCACTACCGTGAGCTCGCTGCCGCCACGGACGACTTCAATGACGACAACAAGCTTGGGAGAGGAGGTTTTGGCAGCGTCTACCATGGAAATATCGTCCAGGGTGACGGTGACATGAAGCAAGTGGCCGTGAAGAAATTCTCGTCGGAGACGTCATCTCAGGGAAGGAAAGAGTTTGAGGCCGAGGTGAAGATTATCAGCCGGCTGAGGCATCGCAACCTCGTGCAGCTGCTGGGCTGGTGCGATAGCGCCAAAGGGCTCTTGCTTGTCTACGAACTCGTTCCAGAAGGGAGCCTGGATAAACATATCCATAGCAACTCCAGGTTCTTAACTTGGTCTGAGAGGTACGCTGAACAAACACCGTCTCTCCACTTTGTTCAGGATGCCAACTTTAATCAGAGATCCGGATACTTTTCCGGCCTAGGGTTAAGAGGTACTCCATCCGTTCTTAAATTGTTGACGCGATTGATTTTTTTCCTTTACGTTTGACTGTTCCTTATTGATAGGATTTTCGTTTACACGACCAATTGTAGCCGGTTCTTGTCAAAAAGCTCTTGTAACTAATCAAGTAGGGAATTTTAGTTTGTCATTAGGATCTTTAGGTTTTTTTATAACAAGTAGTTTAGAGTTTCAGGATTTGTTCAAAATAGCTAATAACTGGATTCCTAATAATTGGATTAATTCATTACTTACTATTTTGTGTGATTTTTTAACAAGGAGTCTTATTCAAAATATCTTTTCAAATATGAAAAATTACAAGTCATGTTTCAACTTCCTTTGATCATAAAATAAATGATAATAAAATATTTGATTATTATTGTTTTTTGAATAAGACGAATGATCAAATGCAATGAAAAAAGTCAAGGGCGTCAACAATTTAAGAACGGAGGAGTAATTGTTTTTTACATGCTTGTTTCAATTAATGATAGGTACAAGATCATTTTGGGACTAGGGTCTGCTCTGAGTTACCTGCATCGAGAATGGGATCAGTGTGTCGTGCACGGCGACATCAAACCGAGCAACATAATGTTGGACTCGTCCTACAACACTAAGCTGGGAGACTTCGGGCTCGCTCGGCTCGCTGACCACGGGAGCGGTCCGCGAACCACGGCGACTATTCTCGGCACAGCTGGGTACATCGACCCGGACTTCGTCAACACACGTCGACGGAGCACCGAGTCGGACGTTTACAGCTTTGGCATTGTACTGCTGGAAATCGTCTCCGGCAAGCCACCGGTGATCCAGGACCCGCCCTTCATGCTGCTCAAGTGGGTGTGGAACCTGTACAGCCAGGGAAAAACCATGGACGCGGCAGACGAGCAGCTGCGGGGTGACACCACCAACGAGCAGCAGATGGAGCGTGCGCTAGTGGTGGGGCTGTGGTGCGCGCACCACGACCCGGTGCAGCGGCCGTCCGTCGTCGACGCCATGCATGTCCTGCAGTCCGAGGACGCCAAACTGCCGGTGCTTCCGCCGCACATGTACAAGCTGGCGGTGCTGCCTAGCGTCTTTTCCATCACCACGGGCGAGAGCGGTGTCTCAGGCAGCTCCTTCTCCAGCGGCGTCCGCTCTTCAGCAACCACAGGCACGACACGCTCATCGGATTCGTTCCCCAGTTGATCCAAGCCGCTGCAAGGTCATTTCGTGATCCGGTTTAGACAAAACTAGCACATCAATCCCGTACACAGCAAACAATTATTTAAAACCTATCTAATATTAAATATTGTTGAAAATACTGATTACAGAATGACTATGAAATAATTATTCATGCAACTCTGGTGTCACCAAACGCTTTGCCTTTGATTGAGCTCACTTGAAGAAAAGATAGGCACTACAATTATTTCAACTAGTCCATAAGCCCGTGCAAGGCACCGGATATCATTGGAGCACTCATGTGTTAAAATTCCATAGAAGAAAATTACTAATATATATGTAAGAAAATTACTAATATATATGTACATGTGTCAAAACTTAGATAGATACCACATAGCAATTATAAAAATTAAGGCATTATGACATGCCAACAAATTAAGTGGAGGAAGAGCAATGAGATAAATAAAACCATGACGCATTAATTTACAATTTTTTAGATAGTATTTTCTTCCTTTTACATTTTATTTTGAGAAACCTGAGACCCCAACTGATAGAGAAATTACACAAATCTGACTCATTATTTAAATTTTGACATGCTTCCCTGCCCCCAACAACACATTATACTCTTATGATTGTTCTCTATTCTACGTCAAACTAAACAATACTGCTATTCTCATTGTCTAAAGAAGATTACTTGAACTGAGCTCACGGTGCAAGTGAACAACCCCGTCCATTGGGACATTTTCAAGCCTCCTAGGTGCTTGAGGAATTTAATGATATTGTACTTATTATAAAAGACATTTGGTATCCCGTTCGTTATACCTTACATGAACTCAACAACGAATAGGAATCCTCAACACCCTCCGGATAAATAAGTAGCCTGCTCCCGTCATTTCGCATGCAAAGAGCATGTTTTGGAATGACGAGACAAGACTCCCACTTATCATGAGATCTGACAATTAGCACAAGCAATGTGACACATGCCCCTATGCCCACAAAAGTCCTCTCTTATTTAAAATTCTAGAAACTTTGAATAGGAAATAACTCAATTGCTATATAAGTTGATAAAATATTATATTTATTTAGACTAAATGTGTTTGCACTTCAAGGAGAAGCATCAAATTTAAAGGGGTGCATTATATGCACATGAATGTAACTTTTCATTTATATTTTGATGAGATACTAATATGTATACATTTTTGTAGACACCTAAGTAATGTGTTGTAAGGTACTATTTTTTAAAAAAAAGACATAAGTAGTCATTATCATGGTTTTAGAATATAAGTTACTTTTCTAAGCAAATACAAGGATGAGTAGATAATCCATGAAAAACTATGTTTTTGGGCTTTGGGATTCTAGTACAAACTTGAGAAGTGGTTCTATAAATGAGGAACATAATTTGTTTTCTGTGTAACTCATTGGATGGATTCTCCAAGAATATGGAGCAAAAGCACTTTGAGGAGCTCCACCACATGGGGTCATCTGTAGCTTTTGTTCCTTGTATGACCTTCGCTAATATTCAGTTTGTTTCATGTATGAGTGTATCTGATATGTGCCCTGAACAAAAAAAATTATGTGCTCCTTGAAACATGCTATAGTTGGAGGAAGTAAAGTAGATTTTTTTAAAAAAAATTAAAAATTACACAAGATATCATAAGGATGTTATTAATTATTAGTGTTGACTAGCCTATCAACCCGTGCAACTGCACGGGCTAGCTATTATTATTTTAATAGGTACAGGTGAATTTTAAAACTTTCAAGGGAAAATATTAACGTACTAAAAATGTAATATATAAGAACAGAGTTACTTGTATCTGATTTTAAAAGAATAATGAACTGATTATTTTATTTTCACTATTGATTTATCTCTCCTATATGAAACTATTGAATTGAAGTTGTATCTTTCATTATTAATTAATTTTTACCTTCTCCAATAATTGGATTCATAATCGCTCAGAAACTATAGTTAGAGGCTAATAACATAATTTTAGACACAAAGTAATAGAAAATTATTTTTGTCGCTTCCTTTTCAAATGCTATATCTCCTGCATTTTGTTTGTGTTTCGTGTCTAGATGGATGTTTTCTAGTCCGTTTACCATTATTTTCATCGATCCCAGATATTCTGGTTTTTTTTTCAATAATTTTGTTCTTTATTTTAAACTAAAAATATGTAAATATAAATATTTATTTTTTAGATTATAAGATCTGAATTCCGTATGAACCTCAAATGTTCATGTTGTACCAAACAGGGCAAGAATATATTTCTAAATACTATGATGGACCCCGTGTCCACCTCTTGAGTTTATTTAAAATAATTCTCGGAATCCTCTTAAATTTATCGATAAGGCACTATATATTTAAGCTGAGAACCTTTGCAAACTTTCCTTCACACCACGTGTACGACCTTGGGTGTGTGTGTAACATCGTATAAATGTATATCGTGGAATAAATTGTAATATAATGCATATAACAACGTACTTACATCGACTCAAAAGAGAATAGTCGTGCATGGAACTGCAAGGACATGCACCCTTTCACTCCTCATACTTATTGCCCGCAGTCAAGCATGGTACTAATTGCTGTGTTATTTTAAATCTTTTATTTCTGTGCAAATAGAAGTGTGTTAATCTTCCAGTCTACCATACAACTCCTACTGAGAAATCTAATCACCAATCGAGCAAATTAAAAACAAAAGAACTCACCTTGAAAACTGAAAATCGTCTCTACAGTGCTCAATCTAGCATGCAATGCATGGCCAAGCATGGTCATCGGTTTATTCCTCTCTTCAATGGCCATGTCAATAGCAGAATACTCCGTAGATGTAATGTGGACATGAACAAACCGTAGATGGGTTTCAGTATAATCGGTATGGGTCCAGCACACAATTCCTCTTGACGTGATTTGCACAATGCATAAATGCACATATACAACCTGATAGATGTCAATACGATTGTACAGCAGCCTTTGGCACTGCCTTCAGACGCTGATTCGCTAGATTATTGCAGAGAACATGAGCTTTGTCCTCCCTGATGGGCTATAGCGACATCAAATTGACTTATGCAATTGGCATGCGAGACTCCGACAACAGAAATGTTCTCGCTGACCTTTTTTGATGCCGCAGCAGATAAAATTCTTTTCCCGGCGTTATACAAATATGAAAGTTCCATAAACACGTGAGATCTCAGATTTTGCAATTAGGAAATGCTAAAATTTTGTAAGAAGATGTCACAGCTTAAGTTTCCATACTCCCGTGTTTGGGTGGATCACGGCATGAACCTTAGTTACAAATTGGTCCCACCAAATAACCTATTAAATCCTTATTGTAAAATATCAATCATAGATCTTAATATCAAAGCCTAGATTTTTTTTTGTGAGAATTTTTAGAATTTTCTTCGATTAATGTGGAGGTCTCAAAAGGAGCCTCCAATTAATAAATATAAGATAAGATTGAGGAGTTTTTTGGTCCAAAGTATTGGAAATACACAATTACTGACCAATATTTAACCATGTGAAGGGTAATATCGCCAAAGCAATAGATTTATGATAATTAATTTTTACTTTTAGTGCAATATTAATGAAAATAAATAATCAAGTTAACTTTTTATGATAATAATGTGTCCACCATTATTCTTACATAATAGGATTATGTTTCATATCCCAAAACTAAATTTTCTGAAAAAAAATAAGTCTCTTATTTATCAGCGAAATGACAAAAAATACCCCTAAACTACTGGTTAGAGCCTATATTTTGGACTTAAATAATCCTCGATTAGTACCCTTTATGATTCAGTCGAAACTTTGGATGCATGCATGAAAATATCCATGCTTCCCTCCTGTTACAATCTGAACTTTGACACTAAAATAAATAAATAAATAAAACAATTAATTTGAGCTATCAGAAAGTTCCAGTGAATTAGAATGTAGTTTTCAGAGAATCCCATGGCCAGCCACGGGGTCGTGGTCCACAAACCATATGATGTCGTTGTTAACTGTCAGTACAAGTACCTGCCATTTGGCAATCCAATAAATAGTTTTGGTCAATAATTGTTAATGAAGAATCTTTCAAAACAACTTGTTCTAGATCCATATTCACATTGGACGCTCGAATCACAGCCACTCGACCGCTATGGAAATAAAAACGTCATCAGTGTCTTCTTCTTTGCTAGCTACATGTACAGTATGCAGTCATGATGAGATGCAAGTCTTCAAACCTGTCCCATTGCCAACTTGGACCTGCTCCCCGCCATGATAGCGCTCACGTGTGGTGAGACGGTCCAGATCACGTGTTATGTGATCTGTAGCTCCTGTGTCATTGTACCAGTCGATATCCACCTTATATGATGCTTGCGCGACATTGGCCGATGGCTGCTCATCTTCTTCATAGCGATACCAGCAACGTTTAGCACTATGCCCTTCTTTACTGCAGATTTGGCAAGGTGGGCGAGCACCATTGGCAGCACCTCCTGTGCCACGATTGTTCGGACCACGCCCAGGTGCAGAGGAGCGTCCACGGTTTGGAGCGCCTCGTGCAAGTCGCCTCAGACTCTCATCATGCACCGTCATCTCTATCCCATTTTCCTAGTGAAGGTCGGAGCTGGAAGTTAACCGTACATTTTTTTTTGAGATGAAGTTAACCGTACATTACCATGCGAATAGATATGTAAACTTGTCGATCATCATACTCCAGTGTACGAACAATATTTTGTACCATCTGTGACACTGTTACTCGAGAGTTTTGATATTGTTCACAAAATGGTAAGAACCAAAAATTCCAGCGTATGCATCCATCACGATTTAACGGTCCATTTGCAAACTGCTACAGATGACAGTATGACATGTTTTCCGGTGTTTGCAAAGAATGTGGACCGTTCATTAGCCTCGATCTAATGGCGCATGATGGAAGGTACAAAACCAAAGGTACTTCAATATTGATGGAACTACTAAAGTATTAGGGATAAAACAATAATTTTACCTGTTGACCGAAATAGAAGGTGGAGGCAACGATGGAATGTATATTTTACACAGTTTTGGTATGATTTACTCGGAATAATTATACGATCCCAAGACGAGCGGCGGCACGGCCTACCAATTCTGATTTGCGTAGTCTGTTCAGATTTACTCGTTAGAACGTGATTGATTAGGGTTTATGTGGAACGACTTATCTCCATTGATAAATTTTTAGGTCTCCCATAGAATCACGTCATGGCAGCGCCAAAATTTTGCCTAGGATCAAAATCACGTGGTAGAGGCGTCAAAGAACAGGGAGAGACAACGACGTCACGAAATATACTCGAATTCTTGATTGTTTACTTGGTGGCGATGTGGATCCCAGGAGTAAAGAACAGAGAATGGCGGCGGCGGCGGAGAAGAAAAAGATTTATACGATGATATACATAGTTAATCGATCATTTACCTGATGTGATACTAAAAGACTTTTAGTTTGTATACAATTACCCACCTGCCACCGGTTATGATAAATTTTGTTCCATACCTTGCCCCTTCCTCAATCAACGGTCGAGATCGAAATACTTCCTAATACCTCTAGATACCTCGCAAACACCGAAAAACCTCTCGTATGACAAATCAAGAATGGTAAATGGACATGACTGTATGTACAGGTGGAGACCGAGCGACCTGGCAGGCTCGCACTCTGACAAGAAACCACAACTATGAAAGGGCACCAGAGAAGACGATGACACAACCGGAGACCTTGACTTGAGAAAGTGATCAAGATGACTGAGCCAGCAAGCTTACAGCCATCGGCCAAAATAATGGTCATTATTTTTTCTCAACTAATGGCCATTAGTTCAAGGGTACTTTAGTAATTGTACTAAAAACTTAATATTTTTTATCATACAAACTTGTGTTAAACACACTAAAACTTGACTACAATAATAATGATGATGATTAATCAAATTTAAAATAAATATTTTATAACAAATTCATGTAAAAATTGAATAACTTATTAGTTATGATGAATTTTTGTATGATAATCATATTATTTTGACAATATTACCCTTATTAATGGCCATTAGTTATTAACTTCTGAAATTTAATCTACACCGTTAGATCCAACTAATGACCATTAGTTGAGGAAAAATAATAGCCATTATTTTGAACTTGAAAACACCCCTTAATAAAAGACTGAAATTTTTCTATTCCATCCCAACGCTGCTGTCGGATCTTGGGAGCTTCCAATTGTTTGCAAGCTCCAACCAACAATGGCTCCGCAACGCCGCCTCGCTTTCCTCTTCATCTACTACTTCTACATGCTTGGGCTTTGCATCCATGTAACCTGTGCTTCCTCATTCGCATTCAACTTTTCCACCGCTCCAGCGAGCCCCTGCGGGAAACATCTCCAGTGCCGGGGCGACGTGTCCTTCGCTGACCAAATGATCGAGCTAACAAGCAGGAACAACATCAGCTGCAACAGCAACTACAGCCAAGGCCGGGTGTGGTATGCAAGCCCAGTCCGGCTCTGGGACGCCGGCACCGCCGAGCTGGCAAGCTTCAGCACCACCTTCGCCTTCAAGATCACGCCCGACAAGAGCTGCAATAATTCAGTTGGGGCAGGCAACACTGGCGACGGGATGGCCTTCTTCCTCGCGCCTTATTCATCGGCCGACGTCCTCGGCGGTGGATCGCTCGGCCTCTTCAACAACGACGGCGTCAAACACAGCGCGACCGGCGGCGGCAGTGATCAGGTCGTCGCAGTGGAGTTCGACACGTACCGTAACAGATGGGACGACAGCGGCCAGCATGTCGGCATCGACGTCAACTCCGTCAGGTCGTCGGCGTCGACGAACGCGAGCGTGGTGGGCAACAAGGTACTCAACCTGGCATCCGATGTCACGATGACCGCGGCGGTCAACTACGACAATCGGACCAAGATTTTGGCAGTCGATTTGGATATCGACGGTGCCTCGTACCACGTCAACCATACGGTGGAGCTGAGATCTTTCTTGCCAGAGGAGGAGGTGGCCGTCGGCTTCTCCGCCGCCACGGGCTCGTCTGCCGAGCTGCACCGGGTTTCATTTTGGTCTTTCGATTCCTCGCTTCAAGAGAAGGTAGCAGATTCTGTCGAGCCGCATCAGGTTCTGTTACGGTCTTTCGATTCCTTACTTGAACAGGAGGCCGTGCCGCCTGCGGCCTTGTTCGTTTTCATGGGAATGGATCCCACGTGGATCTGTTCCCAGACACGGATTGAGTGGTTCAGACTTCTTTCACTTCATCCAGGTCTGCTGCGTTCCATGGGTTAGAGTCATGGATTGGTGCTAGGTCTTCAAGGCATGAAATGGACATGGAATGGGCTGGAATCGGGTTAGTTCCCATACCAATCCATGCGTAATCGAACGAGCATTTTAAGTTGAGGCTGGAACAGTTCCACATTTTTCTGTTCCATGTGGTTTGGGCTGCGATCCATGTTGTTCCATGGCAAAACGAACGAGGCCTGCATCGGCACCATCCCAGACAATTTTATATCCATCTATTGCCGTTCCGCCCGTCAGATCACCTGTCCAACCAGAGCCCAGGACTAAATCCTCTGCCGCCGCCGCCACCTTATCTGTAGAGCTGGACCGGATTTTATTAGTCTTTTCATTTCGCATCATCGTCGGTACAGCCGCCTGTATCAGCACCACCTCCGGAAACACCACATTCAATCATTCAGATTCCACCAGCCGAACCAGAGCCCCCAACAAATTCGCTAGTGAAAATACTAGTTCCTACATTTCTTGTCTCAGTTTGTGCGATCGTGGGTCTCCTGCTGTGGCTGTGGCAGAAGCGCAGAAGGAACCGGCAAGCAAACAATGGCGGCACCAGCGGCGACAGTTCCTCCGACGGGCAGCATGAGGAAGCTGACTTTGAGAGGGAGGTGGCGGGGCCAGGCGGTTCCACTACCGCGAGCTGGCCACCGCCACGGGCAACTTCACGGACGAGAACCGGCTCGGGGCCGGCGGTTTCGGCAGCGTACGTGTACAAGGGCACGCTCCCGGGCGACAACAAGCAAGTGGCCGTGAAGAGGTTCTCGCCGGAGACGTCATCCACTACGGGAAAATCATGATTTGCCGAGTGTCAAGTTGTTTGCCGAGTGTTTTTACTCGGGCACTCGGCAAACAACGTCTTTGCTGAGTGCCATACAAAAAACACTCGGCAAATAAAATACACTCGGCAAAGAGGTGTTTGCCGAGTGCCAAATAAAATACACTCGGCAAATATTAGTGTTTGCCGAGTGTTTCTTATGGCACTCGGCAAAAAAAAACTTTTTTCTTTTCTAGCCCCAAAACTTTTTCTACTCAATACATACAACATGTAATAATCAATGTAAAATTTTGGTATATTTTTGTATTTGTTCACTATATTTAAATAATTAATTACATATCAAGCAATTTTTTGAATTAAATCAAATTTGAACTACAAGTGATTCAAAAAATAACATAACATAAGTTTAAAAATTACATTCATGTTGTATAGCCTGACTTATGACCTTACCCATGGAATAAAAAGAAAATTGACATATCTTGTTTAAGAAATTATAACTACTTACATGTGTGAGAATGATTTTTAAATTGTAAAAAAATCAAATAAAGTCTAAAAATCATGAGATTTGTCCCGATGTGTTGTTATCATATGTAGAAGTCACGATAAAAATTGGATAATATTTCATACAAGCTGCAATGTTCGTTGCTTACAAAACGGAGCTTGTCCGAAGAAGAACCTTAATGTTTAGAATGAGTCGTTAAGATTTGAAGTAACATTAATAGAAATATTTTATTTTAACTTCAAATCATTTTATATAGGTAATAGATCATATAAATTGTGTCATATAAAAATTTGATTGTTTTTGAAGTTTATTTGCTAATTTTTAATTTTTTTTTTGAACTATAGAACTTTTTTTACCGAGTGTAAAAAAAATAACACACGGCAAAGAAGTTTTTTCCGAGTGTGTTATTTGACACTCGGCAAACCCGACATGTCATCGATCCGGCCTTAAAAAAGACGGCCTGCTATTGGTGCACGTTTCAACGTGCGGATTCACCCCACCTCTCATCTCTCCCCCACCGCACATCTCTCTTTCTTATCTCTTTCTCGTCTCTCTCTTTCCTGCTGTCGCTCATCTCTCTCTTTCTCATCTCTCTCTTCCCTGCTGTGTCCGTCGGACGACACCGGCAAGGGGCGGCGGCCCCCAAGGCTGCTGTGTCCGTCTCTCCCTCTCCAGGGCGCGGTGGCCTGAGGGCTGCAGCGGTTGGCCCCAAGATATGCGGGCGACGGCGGCCTCCAGGGATGCGCGCGGCGGCAGCCCGGCCCGACGGATGCGCACGATGGCGGCCGACGTCTTCTACGGCGCGGTGCCCCGGGGCTGCAGTCGACGGATTCCCCCATGGTGCTACAACGGCAGGCAGCGGCGAGCGGCGCGGTGGCTGCAAGCGGCGGCACGGTGGTGGCAGTTGGCGGCGCGGTGGCTACAGGTGGCGGCAGCGGCTTCTAGAGATGCGCACGGTGCTACCGGCGACACTGAGGGATGCGCACAACGGCGGCCGGCGTCTTCTACGGCGTGACGCCCCAGGGCTACAGTCAGCGGCGCCCCCACGGTGCGACGGCAGCAGGTAGCGTCGTGGTGCTATTTTTTTATTAGTCTGAAAATGTTTGCCGAGTGTTGCATTTGGCACTCGGCAAATTCTTTGCTGAGTGCACGAGAAATGACACTCGGCAAAGAGCCCTTTGCCGATAAGAGCTATGCCGAACACTCTTTGCCGAGTGGCGCACTCGGCAAAAGCTTTGCCGAGTGTATTCGGTGCTTTGCCGAGTGATCTGCCACTCGGCAAAGACGGATTTTCCCGTAGTGATCCCAGCAGGGACGGAAAGAGTTCGAGTCCGAGGTGAAGATCATAGGCCGGCGGGGTACGTCGACCCGGACCTGGTCAACACGCGCCGGCCCAGCACCGAGTCCGACGTCTACAGCTTCGGCATCGTCCTGCTCGAGATCGTCTCCGCCGAGCCGCCGCTGGTGCGGGACCCGCCCTTCATGCTGCTCAAGTGGGCGTGGAGCCTGTACGGACAGGGGAAAGCCGTCGACGCGGCGGACGAGCGGCTGCGGGGTGACGCCGCCGACGAGCGGCAGATGGAGCGCGCGCTGGTGGTGGGGCTGTGGTGCGCGCACCACGACCCGGCGCAGCGGCCGTCCGTCGTGGACGCCATGCTCGTCCTGCAGTCGGAGGACGCCAAGCTGCCGGTGCTTCCGCCGCACATGTACAAGCACAAGCTGGCGGCGCGGCCCGGTGTCGTCTCCACCAGCACGGGCGACAGCGGCGTCTCAGGCAGCTCCTTCTCCAGCGGCGTCCGCTCTTCAGCGACCACAGGCACCACACGCTCTTCCGATTCGTTTACCAACTGATTTTATTACGGGAAATTTGTTGTCAAATAGTACAAAAACATGGTTTCGTCTCCAATATACTGCAAAACATGATTTCAGGCTTTCAGCGCAGTAATACAATGTAAATTTTAGCTGTAAAAAATTTGCTTTTTGTTTGTTTTGTCTTTCGTGGAAATTTCACCATGTCCTTTATCAATTAAAATTCTAAAATTAACTTATATGTAGGTCAAAGCTGTTAGAGATAATATGGAAGAGAAGATTAATTGTCTAAATAGCATAACATATGTAAGTGCATGCGTGATTTCAATGTTTCTCTCTTTTCTGCCACGTCAAAGTTCATATGTTGTTCATGCTCCAACACCCAACACTAAAATAGTTATGAATTATTGTATAAAAAATTCTCCATGAATTCCAATCATCATGTTGAAAACTGTCACAGTTAAACTCATCACTTGCACAAGCTTCTAGACTTCCCGTTATTGTCACATTTCGCTCAGCGTTGCTCTTTACGTGGTCTGCTTATACTACGAGCCGCTGCAGTGTATTTCTCTTTTGTTAGAGTAACAGTGCTCGCGAGTTGGGCCTCAGCCAGTTTCGTGGTTGCTGTTCGTTGAGGAACAAAGGCGGATGGGTGGCCCAGCTCCCATGCAGAGCCCATGTAAATAGAAATTAAAGATAGTAACTACAAATGATTATAACATCAAAAAGGAAACGCCGTTGCCGGGGATCGAACCCGGGTCACCCGCGTGACAGGCGGGAATACTCACCACTATACTACAACGACTTGGATGCTAAATTTGTTTTTAAATGTTACTACTACATAGGTACAGAATGGATCTCTTTTGGCGGGAAGAATCCTTGAATAGAGTTTTCAATTCTCTTTTCATGGGATGTCCCCAAAGAAACGTAGAAATAAATCTAGTGCCATTCGACGGTACCACTTACTACCATCATCTCTAGAGTTTTGTTATCCCTAATACTAGAAGAACTAGAAAAACGTTGTGTTATCCCTAATACACTGCAACACATGATTTCAGTTGTCAAATAATGTGAAGTTATTTATCTTTGCCTACAAAACTCGTGAAGTATTGAATGTTATTGGAACTCAACATTTGTTAGTGGGGGCTCTGTAGCGGAGGTGAAAATAGACTCATGTATGTTGTTAGCGGTGAAACCTTAGCGGGTGCCTACAGGATGAGTGATGCTTTGTAATGGCCTTGTAGTGTGACCCCGACTACACACCCCGAAAGTGTGAGGCAAAACGGGAAGCACGACTCATGGTGAAAGTGTGCAATACTTACAATGAATAAACTGTCATACGATCGTGCTCACGATCAAGATCGGGCCAGAACTTCTCGATTAGGGGGCTTGGATGGTTGGATGTTTTGTTGGTAGCCAGGTGTTGGAACCCTAGTGAGTTGGTAGTTGAATTGAGAATCCGATGAGCTTATCCTTGTGATCTGGTTTTGTTGGAGTTGGATATTACACCTAGTAAATAGGATGCTTTTATAAATGAGTCTAGGTTAGCTTCTTTAGTGCTTAACTATGAGTTAAGCCTTTCTTGATATAAGATTACATGTCATAACTTTCCCACACTTGCTCTATTCTATTCTATTTAGGAATAAATGATGCTTAGACAATGGAGGAGAAGGCAATCTCGATGATGATGACTTCGACCCGGACGCATCGTACTAGGCAGGTGTTTCCCGAGGACAACGCCTGTGGTTAATGGAGATACGTTTTGCTTGATTGCTGCATTGTATCTTTTATTCTTTTCTTTTAGACCTACGGGTCATTATGTAAAAAGATGTTTAGCGATTACTTAGTTGTACGGATATTTCATCATTTATCATAGCATGTATGACTAAACTAATCCTACATACATGTGAGCGCATCTGATTTTATGTTAGTGGAATCGGGTGTGACACACTTCCATCGCTCCGTCTCCAACTAATGGCTAACTGAACAAAGGAAAAAATCCCCATCCCCAAATCGAGAGCTCCTCGAACCCTATCCCAACGTGCAGGAGGGGGAGAGGCGTCCGAACAGCGACATTTGGTGTGCAGAACAGGATGCGGCGTCCGGACAGCGTCCGCACGTAGGAGAGGGAGCGGCGGTGTCGGAGACGGAGCGCGGCCGGTGCGCCGGAGAGGGCGCGATGTCCTACGAGCAGAGGTGGTGGAGGCTCACCTCCTGCTCGCAGGAGGAGCGCACACATCTTATTTTGCTTGGACACCTGATTCTTTATTTTGTTTGTGTCTGAAGTTCTGAACTATGGTATTTGGTCGTTAGTGTGTGACCCAGACATCTTATTTTGCTTCGTCAATGTGCACTAAAGTTCACAAATGATGTGGTCCGTATGCAATATCGCATGGCAAGATAGTGCTATCAAGTATCAAGTTGACAAGTAAATTATTTTTATGTTGCCCTCTGTGGAAAATGATGTGCCCATGTTGATTATCAGTTCAATTTTCAGACTTGGTTGTGTGTGCTAACTAATTTTTTTGAAATATGTGAATTTTAAATATTCAGATATGATATGTTGTCTCCGGTCCCTATCTTGGCTGCTTAGTGCAATGGGAAAAAAAAAGGAAATAACTATATGTAATTTTCTTTTTCAAGATAACTATCAAAATAACAATAAACCACTATAGCAACGGTTGGGGGACCTCTATAGCCGCGAGTCAACCTAACCGTGATTATGTTTGCCGGACTACGGATAATTATCCGTAGCCTTACAAACAAGGCCAACCGTGGCTCCGGAGGAGGCGGCCCCGGATCCGGCCGCCGCCCATGGCCCGCCAAAGAGGGGTCGGCCTCGGATCCAACTGTCTCGTCGTCGCCCATGGCCTGCCGGAGAAGGGTGGCCACGGATCCGACCGCCCCGCCGTAGCCCATGGCCTACCGGTGAGGGGACCGTCCCGGATCCGACCGTCCTTGTCGCCGCCCGTGGTCGCCGGAGAGCCGACCGCTCGGGAGGGTGTCGGTCGTCGGAGAGGGACGAGGACGGACCCCACCCGAGAGCAAAGGTCGATGCCCCTCCCCGGCCCCACACGCCGTGGCTCGGCCTTGCCGGCGCCGGATCCGACCGGACGGTGGAGAGCGGCGGTAGTTGGTGGAGCACCGTACGGGTAGGCCAACGGAGGAGGGCACGTGGGTCGGGGAGCAGGAGCGTTCGAGGAGGCTGACCGGTGGCGGAGGAGGTAGGCGGCCGGTTGGTGGAGGCGGATTTCACGGCCGAGGAGCAGGCGATCGAGCCGGATTTCGCGGCTAAGGCGGAGGCGCGGGCGCGGTCGCGGCAGTGTTGGAGCCACGGGAGGAATAGGTTTGAGTTTGGGTAGTAACGTTAGAGATTAAACTATTTTGATACCCCATTTTCCTTCCGGTAGAGACTTAGTTGAAGTTTTAGATACTTCCTTCCATTAGAGATAGCCTTGCAAGCTCCAATCTGACATCTGAGAATGGCCGCTGCCAGCCTTCCACCTTTATCGCCTCGCTTTCCTCTGCATCAACTACTACACGCTAGTGCTTTGTATCGACCTACCTTGTGATGCTTCCTCGTTCGCATCCAACTTTTCCAAAACTCAAACGAGACCGTGCGTCAAAGATCTCGAGTGCTAGGCTGCTAGCTGCCCGGTGGGCGGACCAGCTCCCATGCAGAGCCTAGGTTCACTCTGAAATAATAAAGAATCGTAAAAAAATCGCCGTTGCCGGGGATCGAACCCGGGTCACCCGCGTGACAGGCGGGAATACTCACCACTATACTACAACGACTTAGGTTGTTTCCGATTTCTGAATCTTGCTACTATACAGAAAGGAACCCTTAAATTCTCAGGACTCAATGGAGGAACATGTCACTCAAACCCGTCGTAGATACGGTCGCATCACCTAGAATTATCGCTTTCACAACACGGACTTCGTCAACGCGCGCGGGCGGACGGGCCGAGCACCGTTCGAGTCAGACACAGGCAGAGAAGCTGGCGGAGCATCATCTCCATGTGTGAGAGCGGTGTCTCAGGCCACCAGCACCACAGGCTCTTCGGAATCGTTCACCAACTGATATGTAGTTTAGTTAAAAGTAAACTAGCAGAATGAGACATAAGTTCGTGCAGCTAGATCTATTTTTATGGGAAATACTTGGGTACGCATGTGGGCCTGTGTCCAGACGCGTGCGCTTTTAAGATTATCGCTAAGCGGAACATGTATCTAGTAAACAGTACTAGATTCTGCCTCCGCCTGAGCCACACATCCAGTTTTGTCCAGAAATCTCCTCCCTCGCAACCCAAACGATGCAACATTGATCTGTTTATATGCTAGCTAGCTAGTATTCCTCTACTTATGCAGTGCAAGGACTAGGGGACAGTGGTCAGAAATTCCAGCGGCGTGCCCACCAAGCGGCGTTTCCACTTCGAAGCATTTTGGCCGCAGCTACCTGACTTCCGAGAGACCGTCGAACAAATTTGGAACCAACCGATGGGAGAGCAAACCATTGGGCCGCTAGACAGGCTGGCAAGCAAGCTCCAAATCCTTTGTCGGGGACTACAGTCATGGAGCCAAACCAAGGTTGGTAGTGTGAATGCACAACTAGAACAAGCCACTGAGCTCCTGCACCGCCTCGAAATTGCACGTGACATAAGAGGACTCTCGCAACAGGAGGAGTGGCTCCGTCGGAATCTAAAGCAGCACTGTCTAGCACTGGCTTCGTTTCAGCGCACCATCGCACGGGTCAGATCGCGGATTGACTGGCTTAGTGAGGGTGACGCGAATACAAAATTTTTCCACTCCCATGCTAAGTATCGACAGAGGAAGAATCATATCGCCAAGCTGAAAGTGGATGACACGCTACTGTTCCAGCAGGAGGAAAAAGAAGAAGCAGTGTGGAACTTTTATACTAATCTGATCGGGACAGCCGTAGAGCGATCTGAGACCCTAAACTTGGGAGTGTTCTACCAACAAGCCCAAGAGTTAACCTGCTTGGATGCCCCAATATCAGAGGAGGAGGTATGGGATGTGATTAAGAAGATGCACCCGGACAAGGCCCCAGGGCCGGACGGCTTCACAGCAAGGTTTTACAGGGAGTGTTGGCCAATCATCAAGGCTGATGTAATGGCGGCAATTGGGGCCGCACATGCAGGAGATTCCCGGATGCTACGTCGCCTCAACTCGGCGTTCATAGTCCTAATCCCCAAGAAAGAAGATGCTATTCAAGTTGGGGACTATCGGCCAATTAGCTTGGTGCATAGTTTTGCCAAGCTGCTGACTAAAATCCTTGCAAATCGCCTAGCACCGAAGCTACAAAATCTGGTTGCAAACAATCAAAGTGCCTTTATTCGTGGGAGATGCATCCATGACAACTACATCCTCGTGCAGCACATGGCACGCCTACTCCATGGCAGAAAAGTCCCATCGCTACTGATCAAGCTTGACATCACTAAGGCATTTGACACTGTATCATGGAGCTTCCTCCTCGAGATCTTACAACATCTCGGATTCGGCTCAAGATGGCGTAACCTCGTATCGAATCTGCTCTACACGTCCACGACACGCGTGCTACTAAACGGGCAGCCAGGAGACATCATTCAACATAGAAGAGGATTACGCCAGGGTGACCCTTTATCACCGATGTTGTTCATCATGGTCATGGATGTGCTCACCGCCCTGATTGCCAAAGCGGACCAAGAAAATCTGCTCCGTCCGTTAACAACAAGGAGCATCGGGCATCGAGTCTCTATTTATGCTGATGATGTCGTGCTCTTCACCTCACCACATGAGAGTGATCTCAGACTGCTTGCTGCCATACTAGGAAAGTTTGGAGAAGCATCCGGTCTACGAGCTAACATGACTAAATCATCCATGATTCCAATACGGTGCACTGAACAACAAGTTGACGAAGCCAAGCGTAGCCTCCCATGTCAGGTGGCCGATTTCCCATGCAAGTATCTTGGGCTCCCACTGACCATCCATCACATCACCCGGACGGACCTGCAACCAATCATCGATAAAATTGCCGATCGACTGCCAGGATGGAAGGCTGCCCTAATGGATAAAGCCGGAAGAATTGTCCTTGTACGAGCTGTCCTTACGGCGATGCCGATATACATGCTCATTGCGATGGACATACCTAAATGGGCAATTAAGGCAATCGAGAAGATCATAAGAGCTTTCTTATGGCGTGGAAGGAGTGAAGTTCGAGGTGGTCATTGCCCTGTCGCCTGGGGCCGCGTCGCTCGACCGTTGTGCTTGGGGGACTTGGCATTCACGATCTTGAGACCATGGGTTGGGCACTTCGCATGAGATGGCTATGGCTCCAGAAGACACAGCCGGACAAGCCTTGGGCCAGCTTTACCATTCAGCTACCAAAGAAGGTTAGAGAAATGTTTGCCCTTTCAGTGGTAATGGAGATTGGCAGCGGAGAGTCGGCTCTATTCTGGTCTGATCGCTGGATCCTCGGGAGATCGGTAGCCGAGCTAGCACCGTCCCTGATGCCGCACGTAAAAAGAAAGGCGATCAGAGAGAGAACTGTGCGCCAGGCATTGGACAATGACGTCTGGTTACATGATTTTAGAAGGGGGCTATCAGTCAACACGATCTGGGAGTTCATGCAGCTTTGGGACGCGGTTCATGCCATCCAGTTAACGCCGGAGGAGCCGGACAAGCTACGTTGGCTCCCGGAGGCCTCAGGAAAATTTACATCAAGATCAGCATATATGCGCTTCTTTCTTGGAAGTACAGAGTTTGGGCCATACAAATGTTTGTGGCGTTCCTGGGCGCCACTACGAGCGAAAGTATTCCTGTGGTTGGCAATCTTGGGCAGGTGTTGGACCGCTGATAGACTGGCCCGTCGAGGATTGGAACACCCAGAGCAATGCCCTCTCTGTGATCAGCAAGATGAAGACATCCAACACCTTCTTGTGCAATGTGTAGTATCACGGGAGGTCTGGTTTCATGCTTTGCGAAAGGTTGAGCTGCAGCATATCACACCTGGACCGGAGGATAATTTTGAGCAGTGGTGGTTGCGCAGCCAACGCCTAGTCCAGAGGGAGAAGAGGGAATGTTTAAACACCCTAATCATTTTGGTCGCATGGTCCCTGTGGAGGCACCGGAACCGTTGTGTATTTGATAAGGCACAACCGGCGGTAACCTTCATTCTGCGAGATATTGCACAACAGGCCACGCTTTGGAGGCTGGCAGGAGCTTCCATGCTGCAGCTTCTAGGATAGAGACCACTAGCTGACGGGTTGTACTACCAAGCAACAGGCACGAATGTAATTTCTTAACAACAACACCAACTTGTAACACTTGTTTTTTTCATCTCCTTCTTAATACAATGACGCGCAACTCTCCTGCGTGTTCGAGAAAAAAAAAAAGTATTCCTCTACTTCTAGAAGGTATTGCATCTTGAAGCTTTATTTTCCAGCTTCATCTCAAGGCCAGTGTCGTGAATCGTGATATATGTCAATTGTCAACAAGTCAGCATCATGCATTTACAAGGCGCGGTTAGGTGACGCGGTTTCTTGCTCTCGAAAGCATTTTTTTTTTCCTCGTGAAACCTTGTCAACTTAAATTGAAAACTTGACCGCTTTGCTCCAACACGTATGAATAGTATCTAGCCCTCCGATGCTGTTCAAAAAACGTAAGATCGAGTTTGGTTCCTTGTACGACCTCGTCCATGTATCAAGCTAACGACAGATGTGAAGACGCCTCAGGTGGAGAGTAGGCCATGCCCATCGCACTCTGCCGACGACTACAGTCATTCTGGAAGTCATCGGACGAGGACACGGACGGAGACTTTGACTTGAGAAAGTGATCAAGGTTGACACATTTCTGCCAATAAAGGGCTCGTCTTTACAGCTTGGCCAGTGTGGTGAGATCTTGGGAGTAGCTGGCGATTAAACAATTGTTTGCGAGCTCCAACAATGGCCGGCGCCAGGCCGCCGCCATACCGCCTACCTTTCTTTAGAATCTACTACTACTGCATGCTAGGGCTTCTCTTCCATGTAACTTATGCTCAAACGTTCGCATCCCCAGCTTTCACTCCAGTGAGCTCCTGCACAGGACAATTATTCTGCCCGGACGACACGCCACCACCACCGCCACCGCTACCGCCTGCTTCTCCAGTGAGCTCCTGCACAGGACAATTATTCTGCCCGGACGACGCACCGCCCCCACCCCCACCGCCTGCTTCTCCAGTGAGCTCCTGCACAGGACAAGAATTCTGCCCGGACGACACACCACCTCCGCCTCCACCCCCACCTCCACCTCCACCGGCGCTGCCGCCTGTATCTCTATCAGAACCATCCATGGAAAATCAGAATCCATCCGTCAAAACAGAGCCCCCGGCAAAAACGGTAATGAAAGTATTACTTCCTCTACTAGCTGTGTCAGTCTGTGCAATTGTTGGTCTCGTCCTATGGCTCCGGCAGAAGCGCAAGACACGCGACCAACCAAACAAAGGCGACGCGACTGGCGCTGAGTCCGACGAGCACCACAGCGAGGCTGACTTTGAGAGAGGGCTGGCGGGGCCGAGGCGGTACCACTACCGTGACCTCGCTGCCGCCACCGGCAACTTCAGCGACGAGACCAAGCTCGGGAGAGGAGGTTTCGGCAGCGTACACCATGGCAACATCGTCCAGGGCGACGGAGACATCAAGCAAGTGGCCGTGAAGAAGTTCTCGTCGGAGACGTCATCCCAGGGGCGCAAGGAGTTTGAGGCCGAGGTGAGGATCATCAGCCGGTTGAGGCATCGCAACCTCGTGCAGCTCCTGGGCTGGTGCGATAGCGCCAAAGGGCTCTTGCTTGTCTACGAGCTCGTTCCCGAAGGCGGCCTGGATAAACACATCTATAACAACTCCAGGATGTTAACTTGGTCCGAGAGGTACAACGAACAAACTCTCTTCTCTCGAGTTTATTTAGATTCTAGTTTATTTATTAGAATGGCACGAAACTGGTGGACTGATAGCATCTCAGGAGAGATAGATCAAGGATACTTTTGTGAGAATTCTATTAAATTAATTTTCCCTTGACACTAGCTATGTTGGTAAATTCATCTCATGTTATTACTATAATAGATTGTTTGGTCAATAATCAATAATAGGTACAAGATTATCATGGGACTAGGGTCGGCGCTGCGTTACCTGCACAAAGAATGGGATCAGTGCGTCGTGCACGGTGACATCAAACCGAGCAACATCATGCTCGACTCTTCCTACAACACCAAGTTGGGAGACTTCGGTCTTGCTCGGCTCGCCGACCACGGGGCTAACCCGCGAACCACCATGAATCTTTTCGGCACGGCGGGGTACATCGACCCGGACCTGGTCAACACGCGCCGGCCCAGCACCGAGTCGGACATCTACAGCTTCGGCGTCGTCCTGCTCGAGATCGTCTCCGGCAAGCCGCCGGTTGTCCAGAACCCTCCCTTCATGCTGCTCAAATGGGTGTGGAGCCTGCACAGCCAGGGCAAAACCATCGAGGCGGCGGACGAGCGGCTGCGGGGTGACGCCGCCGACGAGCGGCAGATGGAGCGCGCGCTGGTGGTGGGGCTGTGGTGCGCGCACCACGACCCGGCGCAGCGGCCGTCCATCGTCGACGCAATGTACGCCCTGCAGTCAGAGGATGCCAAGCTGCCGCAGCTTCTGCCGCTTATGTACAAGATGTCAGCGACGCCGAGCGTCATCTCCATCGACGACAGCGGTGTCTCAGGCAGCTCCTTCTCCACCAGTGGCGTGCGCTCTTCCGCGACAACCGGCACCACACGCTCTTCCGATTCGTTTACCCACTGATCGTACCCGTTCCGAGGTCATTTTTGTACGTACGTGTGTGTCTTTGTCTGTTCTGAAACTTGATTCTATTTTTGACTCAACTTAATTTTTTTCACTCTTATATATCGAGCATTCTATGTATATAGTAGATGAGAAAATATTGATTTTCATTATTACAAAGAAACATATTATAGCTTGAAACTTTATTGTAAAAGATACACATTGTCTGCTCCTCCGTTTCATGAGAACGTACTGCATTTCCTTTCTTTTGCTAGCGTAACAGTGGACGCGAGGTGGGCCGCAGCCAGTTTTGCTATTGCTGTTCGCTTATGAAGAAGGTTGATGGGCGGCCCAGCTCATATGCTGGAAAAAAAGATAAACAAATAAAAACAATCGCCGTTGCCGGGGATCGAACCCGGGTCACCCGCGTGACGACTTAGATGACTTACATGCTAAGTCTATTTCTGAAACTTATTAGCAAATATAATCGGTAAATACAAATGTTCACTAATTTTGCACTGGTTCTCCTGAAATGAAAATGGTACTCAAAGTCTAGTAAGATGCAATGCAACTGCTTTTATAGTAATGTTTCATACGTAGCTTTATACACAGAAGACGATGGTAGGTAAGTGGCTAGAATTATTCCTTCCACAATGGCTCTTCGCCCGTAGCAGCTACGCATTCCGCTTGTCGCCGAACCTTTCGTGAGCGGCCCGATCTCGATCAGACACATGGTTAAAAGACGGGGGAGACACGCACGGTACCATCTGCATCGCTTCTTGTTCTCCGGGACAGAACCTGCATTCTGCTCAGGCCACGATCGTTCGGTGTTTGGCACATGGCATCATGTGACCCCGCTTCCGTCTCTTACAACAGGCGCCTCGGTAGAAACTCAAAACCAGCAGCCATTGTACCACTACATTGGTGCACATGTACCGTACTCTTTCTCTAGCCGTACGCACGTAAGTATCTGCATAATGCTAGTTTCATATATTTGTTCACTGTCCACTTGTACCACGAAAAGGGTTCGTTTTCCTAAAGAAATCGACTTTAATTTGGTCAATAAGAAAAGCACGATGAGCAGTTGAGATCTGATCCTACCGCAGGGGGGCTACGGCACCACTACGTTATTGGTTAACCAGATCACGTCACGAAATGGGGGAAAAAAACCAGAATTAGAATGCTGTGTGTGCCATCACGAGCTACCGATCGATCCGCGAATTGCTACGGATGCTGGAGGATATACCATATCTTCCGGATCACTACTTATTTATGCCATTTTTCTATGCATGGTGACTTTCGCTAACAGAAATAGAAAGTAATCATTATTGGAGCTCCGGCCTGCAACTGGCAAATGAAATGGTATAATAGGAAATGTGTTCAGGAAGATTAGACCACATAATAACGTGATAAAGGCATAACCATAACAAGTGCATCGAATCCTTTCCAGCCAATTGCGTCTTCATCGTGCGTGCGTATTGTATAAATTCGATGCGTTCCTCCGTTCAAGACGCGAAAAGGACTGAAAGATTCTTGCGCAAACAAAGGGGATTGATCCCCAAGGTCGAGGCATCACAGGCCCAAGATATTTTGCCTCCGGGCGTGGCGATACAATACAATAATGGAGGAGTGCGTCTCCTCAACCACACGGCGGGGGAAGATGGCATCGCCGAGCTTGTGGGCAGGGCGGTCCAGCCGTCCAGGGTATCAATTCAGGCATATCTTCCATTCATGGACTCTCCTAACTATTCCTTTCAAGCACTAACAGGAGCTGTCGACCAAACAGTCCAGGCATACCAGCAGATGTGCTTGCCCTTGCTTGCACACACTGCTACGGAGTTGTTTGTACCTTTTCCATCTACGCTAAATAAATAAAAAAATCATGCAAAGTTCTGGAGTGACAGATCGAGACCGGCTGCAATTACCGTGCTTGTCTGGCAAAGGACTAGTCTTAGCAATGCCAACCAGGAATGGACCCCCGGGACAACTATTTCTGTTACACAACAGGACAGGGGACGGGGGACGTTTCACATGTAGCGAGCAGCGAGCATGAGCCACCACAGCCACGAATCCTTGCACAGACAGCGGAGGATGGTCCAAGATCAAGAAACCCAGCGTGCGTGTGGCTAGTGGCGAACAGGACAGACACACCACAGGTGAGAAATGGCTGTGTTTTGTTTTCTACTACAGCAATAGAGGTGACCCAGGCTCAGGACAAAATGGACAAAATGGTGAAGTGAATTTCAGATCTGAAGATCGTCCGGGTTATGATAATGTTTGGATGTAATCACATACCAGTGGTACGCCATGTTTTGAGTAAATAAATCTCTGGTTAAATGCTGATAATTTTCAATCTGGCTATAGCTAAAGGCACACGACAATCCTTCAGAAAAATAATCGGCAATGGTAGCTGTAAGACAACTGAAGAATTGCAGACTACACCATCTTTAGAGAACTGAAACAAAAAACGAATACACCATCTAGAGTGTTGCGTTGGCAAATACTATGAAACCATCACTTTATTGAGTGAAGAATAGATCTCGAACTAAAGAAGAACGCCCGTGATTATGAATCCAAATATAACCAAAATAAGAGGACTAACACACAGTGTTATCTGACTTTCATTAAGCTTACAATTTCACAAGTTTCGGGATCCAGTCTCAACAGGAGCATGCAGAATGAATTAATGAAACAGGCATAATCTTACGACAGATGTTCACAATATAATAACATAGGTACGGTGATATAGTTACCATGATAGGTAGTGCAGATCATTGGGAGAACAAGTAGGCAATTGAAGAATTAGCCCGCTCTTCCATCTCGAAAGAGAGACAATCACTTCTCAACACGAAAAATCTGACCCAACTTCATTGAGTTAAACGATCAATCTCACATTCTCACTAGACAATAGAGAATCAATCAGATAACTGCATGCACAAAAGGTTCAACACCACCGAATGCCTCAGTTTCCAATCCTCGTCCAGTTACCCATGAGTGTTCACGGCTTCCCAAACCAAATTCTTCGGCGTAACACCAGATGCGGTGCTCCTGGCCTGCAATGCAGCAGCCCTCAGTGTCTTCCATGTAAGCACATTCGCATCCCAGAATGAGGCGGCAGAGTAAGTCAGCCCATGCTTCTTGCAAAGGTCACGCACAAATGGCGCAACCTTCCGGAGGTGGCACCGGGGCAGGCGAGGAAACAGATGGTGCTCAATCTGGAACTGCAGGCCACCATGGAACCAATCCATCCACGGTGGGCACAAGATATCAAGCGTGCCCGCCGTCTGCTTCTCGAACCAGTCATTCCCCTTGGGCGGGCCGACATACACCTCCGACGAGAAATGGTTCAGGCAGAACTGAACGTGCTGGATGCCAGTGATCGTGAAGCTGGAGAGCACAAACGCCACCCTCTCCCACCAATTCGGCAAGCAAGACACCAGCATCGGGTACCAAATCCAGAATGCAGCGACCCCAGCTATCTCCAGCAGACGCTGTGGCACCTTCCTCTGGAACATCACGAATAGTGCCGACTGCACAAGAAGGTTGATCCTGGCGACGCACATCACCGGGTAGAAGGTCCAGTGCTGGTAGCTGATGAGGAGCTTGGACGCGGCATCGAAGGCCATGGTGCGCTTGTAGAAGCAGGACCACATGTTGTTGAACAGCTTGGCAGAGACGGCGAAGAGCGGCATGTGCTGGAGGTCCGGGTCGTGGTCCAGGCTGTTGCAGGCGATGTGGTGGGTGTTGTGGTTGCATTTCCACCAGGCGATGCTGAGGCCGGTGAGGCAGTTGCCGGAGAGCACCTGTATGACGCGGTCCAGGGCCGCGTGGCCGGTGATGCGGTGGTGGCCGGAGTCGTGGCCCATCCACCCGGACTGGATCCAGATGAACCCGATGATGCCGCCGGCGAGGAGGTGCGCCCAGGCGCTAGCGCAGGCGAGCACGCAGTACAGCGCGACACAGAAGAGGACAGCCATCCCGACGAGCTGGACCTTCGGGGTGGGGCCGACGCGCTCGAACATCCCGGCGGAGGAGAGCTGCGCGAGGAGGCGGCGGAAGTCGGCGGAGGCGGGCGAGACGGTGTAGTCGGAGAGGCGGCCGACGAAGAAGCGGCGGAGGAGCGGGCGGGCGGAGGGCGGGTGGTAGGCGGCGAAGGCGTCGGTGGCGTCCTGCCCGGCGAGGGTGAGGAGCGGGAGGTCCCCACCCGGGTGACGTGGGAGCCACGCAGTGACGTCGTAGACGTCGCCGGAGATGGAGATCCAGAGGTCGTCGGCGGACGCGTGGGCGCGGAGCTCCTTGGAGGAGATCATGCGGACGTCGCCGGCGGCATTCTCGGGGGCAGCATTGCGTCAGCGGAGGGCGGCATTGCGCGGACTTGGCCCGCTGGTGCCGGCGGTGGTGCGGATTTGGGTGGGGGCAGCGCGGCGACCAGGATTGGCGTCGGAGGGAGAGAGGGGGAGATCGGATCTTAAGGCGGAGGTGATGCGGAAACGAGGGCATATCCGTCACAAGCTCAACAGTTGCTATCTTCGCTGTTAATGGGCTGTCTGGCACCTTTCTTTCCTGAAATTTAGGGGGAAAAGGCCTTGTCCACGGGCAGCCCTGGCCCGTGTTGGCTGGGCCTAACTCAGCCTAGGATGGTCTTCTTTCTTTGGGCAGATTTCAGCATGGTTGGAACATTTATCTTAAATATTTTTTACTTTTATAGAGACGGATATACTCCAAGCGTAGATACTCATATAACTAGTCATAAACGTAACACCTGTAGTAATCTAGTATTTGAACCTTAGTGGATTGATCCACTACCGGGAACCAAACGTGAGCTAGACTCTAGTATTTTAGTCGGCTGCGGCTTCTCTATGCCCAACGCATATGCCGATCCGTGTGGAGGGCGTCGATGCGCCCTGCTACATGAGCCGGGCCTACCTATTTTTCCGTTATCGTGCGATTAAGCACGATGAAACGACACCGTTATCTCTCTCTTTCCCGTTGCTTTCTTTGACTCGAGCGTTCAGGCTCCCTGGCCATGCCCATGTATTTCATCAAAGCTAACAGAAGTGATGGGGATATAGAGTTTTCTCATCTGAAGGTTGAGTTCATCCTCAAGTGCTTTCGAGAAATTTAATTCCTGGTGGATTTGGATGCCATACTTGCTTGGGTTGTTTATGTGAAAATTGGAGGAGGGCTGGGCTGCTGTAGTCGGAGACGGGAACGTGGACTGTCGCTACGGAATGCCCATCATTGCCAATTTGCCATTGGTTTATTGCATAATTGTAGAACCCCGGGAGATTTTGTAATAACTGACAAAATGTTTCAGCTTACTTTTCTGGGCGAGTTCCCGTACGGAAATCAGCTCCAGCAAAGTAGCAAGGAGGGCTGGAAAGGCAAAAGTGGATCACAAAAGCAGGGTCGTTTATCCTTCAAACACGATAGGATCCTACATATTCACATACCAAATACAAACAGTTCCTGACTTATTTCCACATGGAAAGCACACGTCATTTTGCGAGAAAATAAAAAGAAATAGAGAATACGCGTCCAAAAAAAAAACTGCATCGTCAGGTGAGGAGATGCGCATCCGATGTACCTGCTGAGCTAACGATCAATCATAAGAAGTCCTAAGAGTTCCTCAAACGGGTGTGTTGTGTTCTCTTGATCGAGTTAGTATTTCTTAAAAAAAATAGTTACAAAAATAATATGTAGGTTGTCTTATCCCCGGGTTGAGTTTTTTTGTTTCATTCTCAATTTATTATTAAATAAAATACTAATATATATCATATAATGTCTATCGAGTACATGCACTTTATAGTTGTATCTTGTCTTGCATCAAACTATATATTTTGTGCTTGGATCATGTCATATCGGGAGGTCTATTTGTGAGCACTATTGGTAGGGTTTATTGCCCAACTTCTTCAGCTGTTCAGGAAGAAAACACAACTTATCAGCATAAGCGGTAATAATAGAATCCAACTTTTTGTTTTGTATTTACTTACTATGATAAACTGTTTGTCCATGCTGAGAAAGTAGCTTTTTCAGCTCACCTTATTGTATATAGTTATTTTTAATAAAATGTTTTGCTAACTGAGATAAGCCAAAAATCTGGAATATGCTGGTTGATGGATAATCCAAAGTTAATACTATTTTTTACATAAGTATAAATGCTACCAATCAGAATTGAAGTGTAGCTCGATTGATTCAAACCAACAGGGAGCCATTAGGCCTAGTGATTCACATATCAGCTAAAAGTAATATCATAGGTATCTCGTTGTTGATGGGATATCGCCTACTACGTACTTAGAATAATTAATCGTAAATACCTGTTAAATCTAATATTTGAATGTGTTTTCCTGTGCTGACTTCGTGATATTCATCTCGAGATAAGCCGGTCTCTAGCCATTTGGAGGTGTTCGATACGACTATAGGGTGTATATTCGTAGATATAAGTGACCGTACGTCGATGTGTATGTTTACATCTGCATTATGTTTCTCTAAAAAAAAAGGTGAAAAACTAAGCTATAGCTGGAGCTGGCGGAGGACCTTTCCCACGACGCTGTTTTTGCAGAATCTGAAACTATGACACGGGCTCAATATGGACAAGAAAAACACAAGTTACAATCTGAGTACAACTCTGTTTTTCTCTCGCCTGTGTCCTGGTTTACTTTGATAAATAAAAGATAACCACACGGGATACCAGTTTTGCACGAAGCAGTAGCTAGATATCGATACGCCTCCCAGCGTGAATTTTGGATCTCGCCGGAGCATCACCATGGCCGAGCAGAAAGCATGTACCGTGGTCCACGGACGGGTGGATCGGTCCTTCCAACTTCGCCTAAGTCTGGACGTCACAAAGGGCCTCTCCCCGGACGGGTGCGTGGAGGAGAACATCCCCTTCCCCGGCGCCGGCGGCTTCAAGTGCACCGTCAAGTACTGGCCGCACTGGGAGCACCGCGAGGGCGACCGGGGATGGATCAAGGTGTGCGTCACGACCACGGCCGTCCCGGAACCAGGACAAGGCCGACGCACCCAGAACCAGGCTCACAACGAGGTGAGCGCGCAGGCGCACATCTATCTTGTACCCCGGGACGGCCCGCCGGCTGCCGGCATGGCCGTCGTGCAGGCGACCGACTTCATCGCCAGCGGCCACCTGATCGCCCGGAGGGACGACGTCGAGGGCAGCTGCGTCGTCGACGGTCACTTCACCGCGCTCTGCAACGTCGTCGTCGTCGCGAAGTCCAGCCAGACGCAGACCACGTCTTGCTCCAGCAGGCTGGACCGCGACATCTTCATGGCGCCCGACCTCGCCGACGTCTCGTTCCGGGTCGACGGCGAGACGTTCAAGGTCCACCGCCTCGTGCTGGCCGCCCGCTCGCCGGTGTTCAAGGCGGAGCTCTTCGGCTCCATGGCCGAGAGCACGGCGAGCACCGTCGCCGTCCGAGACATGAGCGCCTCCACGTTCGGGTCCATGATCCACTACATGTACCACAGCGTGCTTCCCGCCGCGATCCTGGAGGCGGACGGCGGCGGCGACCCGTCTTCCCGGAGGGTGCAGGTCGAGGACCTGCTCGTCGCCGCCGACCGGTACGGGATGGACACGCTCAAAAACATGTGCGAGGAGATACTGTGCGTCGGCATCTCCATGTCCACGGTTCTGTCTAACTGGGTGTTCGCCCAAGACCACGGGTGCGACAGGCTCAATCTTATGTGCCTCTTATTCCTCAGATCAGATGAAAATTTCAAGCAGGTAGCGATCACGGACCAGTACGTCGACCTGATGAAGAACGTCCCATCTTTTGCAACCCAAGTGCGGAATCTGTTCAAGAGACCTCGAATTGCGTGAAGCAAACTTATCATTTAGCTAGGGACCTAGTTCATGCCGTCCGGCCGTTGGATAATTGGCACCATCTTAGTTCTTTATTTCTTTTTTTTTCTTTACTATAAGTTCAATCTTACATGCATTTTGTAGATCGCAGCTAATTATATAGAAGCTTCTATATTTTTCATATGGTTTTCTATTAGAGGGGTTTGACTCCTTACAAGGTGACTTCGAATTTGCTCGTCTCTTTTATCCACTTGTGCAAATAAGATATCTTTCTAGTCATTGGATCTTGATCCAACCATCCAGGTCTTTTATTCACTTGTGCAAATAAGAACCGGGGGACCATGGCCAAGCTCTCCCTGGTTGTCAGTCGCACGAACGAACTTCCAGGATGATGGGGAGACCAACCTGGCGCACCGCCTCGTCCTCGCTGCCCGGCCGCTGCCCGGTCGAGAGCAGGGCCAACAGCTGCATCGCCATTCAGCCTCATGTTGGATTACATGTACAAGAACGCACGCGCCGCCACCGGCAGCTGCTCCCGGCGACGCTTCTACGATTCGAGAATTACAGCATCTGTTTGTAGCCGCCGACGGCCGGTTCGGAGTGGACAAGCTAATAAGGCAGGCATGCGTGGAGGTGATGTGTGCCGGCGTCACCAAAGACACGGTGTTGCCGTTCTTGGAGTTCGCCGAGCAGCAAGCGTGCCTCAGTAAGCTCAAGTCCAAGTGCCTTGATTTCCTTGACGTTGCCGAAAACTTCAAGGAGGTCGGAACAACCGACGACGAGTACTTGTGCTTGATGAACAACTACCCGTCTTTAAAAGTTAAGTGCGGGATAGGTTCAACCACCGTTCAAGAGAGAGCGTTAGCGCGGCAGTGTGAAGGCCATCTACTAGGTGACTTCTTTTTTTTTTTTCCAAATGATGTGGTGTCTTTTGTATACTTCATCTAAAGGTATATAAGGAGGATTAGTGCAGTAACGTACCATCATGACAAATATTGCAGATGGTCCAACTGAAGCAGGAGTGCTTTTTGCACACGTCTAAGCATCACCTTCATCTTTTGCCGCACGTAAATATTGATTTCATTTATCTATTGGGTCAAAAACTTATTTATAGTCAGGCTAGTTCTCAAACAACCTCTCGTTTTCAAGCCGTGCTCCCCTGGATACCTTGCCAGTTTGGGTCTTGTTTGTTTTGTCATGGAACAACATGGATTGTAGCCCAAACACATGGAATACAAAAATGTGGAACTGATCTAGCCCAACTTAAAATGGCCGTTCGGACGTTCGGTTGCGTATGAATTGATATAGGAACCCACCTGATTCCAACCCATTCCATGCCCATTCCATGGCTCGAAGGTCTAGCACCAATCCATGACCCTAACCCATGAAACGCAAGCACGACTGGATGAAGTGAAAGAGC
Organism: Chloris gayana; assembly: GCA_031894775.1. Lineage (NCBI taxonomy): Eukaryota > Viridiplantae > Streptophyta > Magnoliopsida > Poales > Poaceae > Chloris > Chloris gayana. Next base: position 98,496 of record JAUNZO010004987.1, read on the forward strand.
TGGAACCACTCAATCCATGCCCGAGGACAAATCCATGTGGGATCCATTCCCACGAAAACGAACAAGCCTTGGTGGGTAGGTGTTCCAATTGCCTATCTTCCTCCCACAACAGGGCGGCCTGCCATCTCTTCACTCGTTGCTTCAACTGCTACAGACTTCGACACCATCTCGAGGGATTGCAAGCGCACGTAAACCTCTAGCTCTTCAGGCTTTGGATTGTTCTCGAGGCCTACATCGTCGTTGTTGATGATCGACATGTTGCCTGGACCAGACTTGTTGATTCCAATTTTTTCCCTACCTCACGGGCACCACACGTCTCCCTCCCACCCCTTGAAGTTACATACACTTCTAGTGCTCCGACGTCGACACCCATTGTTGCCACCGGCTCTCTCGAGCAAAACTTGTCTTCCCCATAGCTTCATAGTGTTTCATCCCGCGCCTGTGGGACCCTATGGTTGAGGAGGCAACAATAGGAGCAACGGATGGGGGCAGTTGCTTAGTTGTCAGGAGGAAGTAGTTATGTCCCTAGTTATGGGCAACCTTTCCGTGACATCCAGACTCCAATGATGTTCAGAAGTGAAGAGGAGCAATCGATTGGACGTGAGTTGATCAAAGCATTGAGAAACTTTAAGCTGTCAGTGGTACCTACTTTGTCCCCCTCCAGTATCCTTATATCACCTTTGAACAACGAGGCAGTTGTTGTTGTTGTATACACCTAGAGGGAAACCGAAGTTACAATCAACAAAGGAAGGCTACAATCAGATCTCATAGGCCAGCGTTTGAAGTTGTTGTTCAGGATGTATTGACAAAAAAGTGAATCTTTATTAAAGAGGAGTAGCAATTAGGTGATTGGAGCTTGCACTTACAAGAAGCTCGCACGTTCCAACAACATTGCAGCTATCAGCACCCTTATGAAGGGAATCAGGAAGCTCACACAAGTTTCTGAGAAGATGAAGAAGAAAAACAAGGCAATCAGTACCTAGTTGCAATTTTTAGTTTTTTTTTTTTTCAAATTCTTCATTTGAAGATCATACTTGTCGCACTCTAGCTGGATTGTTATTTTAGAGCAATCAATACCTCTAATACAAGAGAGTGGTCATATTGCAGAGACTTCCTAGCGCTGCCAAAGCTTATACAGTATTAGACAAATAGTTCTTCATCAGTTGGTAATGTCTTTTGCTTTTTTTTTCTTCTTTTTCCTGGACTTGGTTCCGATATAAATATTTGACTTTCTTCTTAACTGAGCTTCGTAATATTTCCATGCCTCGAAGTTTTTACGTCAGCGCTCATGACCCGTACAATACAGTAATCCCCGCTCGGATTCAGAAATCAGAACCATGCGCTTGAATCGAAGCCCCTATTGTCCTGCCACAGAGAAGCCCACTGTTCAGTTGGGTTCCTCCATTACTGGGCTGAGCGGAACGAAATGGGCCGCATCTTCGGCTGAAACCGATGAAAGCATCGCATCGCCGTTGCGTGCCCAGCTTCTCTAGCTCCTTCCTCCATCCAATCCACCGCCTCGCCACGGCGTGTCTATCCTCCCCGCCGCCAATCTCCCTCCCCCGCAGTAATTCCCAAATCGCCCCTCCGCCGAAACGGGAGCTCAGCAGCGCGCCGCCTCCCAACCCTCCCCTGAACCCTAGCCCCCTCCCATGGCTCTCTCCCGCCGCATCCTGCCCGCCCTCCTCCGCCGCGGGGTGGCCCCCGCCCTCTCCGGTTCCTCCCCGGCCCGCGCGCTCTCCACCGCCGCCGTGGCCGCCGAGCTGCCTCCGCCTGCGGCGGATGAGGAAGATTCCGTCGTCGTGAAGGGCGTCCGCATCTCGGGCCGCCCGCTCTACATGGACATGCAGGCGACGACGCCGGTTGACCCGCGCGTGCTCGACGCCATGCTCCCCTTCTACCTCCACCGCTACGGCAACCCGCACTCCCGCACCCACCTCTACGGCTGGGAGTCCGACGCCGCGGTCGAGGAGGCGCGCGCCCGCGTCGCCGCCCTGGTCGGCGCCGACCCGCGCGAGATCTTCTTCACCTCGGGCGCCACCGAGTGCAACAACATCGCCGTCAAGGGCGTCGCCCGCTTCTACCGCGACCGCCGCCGCCACGTCATCACCACCCAGACCGAGCACAAGTGCGTCCTCGACTCGTGCAGGTACCTCCAGCAGGAAGGCTTCGATGTCACCTACCTCCCCGTCCGCTCCGACGGCCTCGTCGACCTCGCCCAGCTCGAGGACGCCATCCGCCCCGACACGGCCCTCGTCTCCGTCATGGCCGTCAACAACGAGATCGGCGTCGTCCAGCCGCTTGAGGAGATTGGGCGCATCTGCAAGGAGAAGGGCGTGCCGTTCCACACTGACGCGGCCCAGGCGCTCGGGAAGATCCCCATCGATGTCAGTAGGATGGGGATCGGGCTCATGTCGCTCTCCGCCCACAAGATTTACGGCCCCAAGGGTGTGGGTGCACTCTACCTACGCCGTCGTCCTCGTATCCGTGTGGAGCCGCAGATGAGTGGTGGTGGGCAGGAGCGTGGCATCCGCAGTGGGACGGTGCCAACGCCGCTTGTTGTTGGATTTGGTGCCGCCTGTGAGATCGCAGCCAAGGAGATGGACTATGACCACAGGCGGGCTGCCGCTCTGCAGCAGAGGCTGCTTGATGGCATCCGCGCGCAGGTCGATGATGTTGTTATTAATGGAAGCATGGAGCATCGTTACCCAGGCAACTTGAACTTGTCATTCGCATATGTTGAGGGGGAGAGCTTGCTGATGGGACTGAAGGAAGTGGCTGTGTCAAGTGGTAGTGCCTGCACCAGTGCCAGCTTGGAACCCTCATATGTTCTTAGGGCGCTTGGGGTTGAGGAGGACATGGCACACACTTCTATTCGCTTTGGCATTGGCCGTTTTACCACTGAGGAAGAGGTGGACAGAGCTATTGAACTTACTGTGCATCAGGTGAAGAAGCTTCGTGACATGAGCCCACTCTATGAGATGGCTAAGGCTGGCATCGACCTCAAGAGTATTGAGTGGTCGCAGCACTGAGCCAGCTTTCATGACAATCAGTCACTTGAAGTGTTCTAGATGTACACGGATCACATACATAGGTATATGTAGCTGCCTGCTCTCTGTTGTCCTGTTTCTGTTCCAAAGAGATGTTGCTTTGATTTCATTCACCTGCTAAAGTAAATCTTGCGCTCGTTCAGTATATCACCTTGTGATACAGTTTTTCGAGCATTAAACTATGTGCGATACTTTCTTAGTAATTTGTTTGGAGCAGACATTTGTGAATGGAATGTTGTGATGGGATGATTGCTGATCAATGTGGAGGAATAATCCTAGTACTGTATTGTTCTGCTTAACTAGATGCGAAAATTAGAAAAATATGAAATTGAAACCCATAGACTTTGCATGTTATAATATTTTCCATGTTATATTATGACACTACTTTGTCAATATTTTCTGTGTTATATTGTTACACTAACTTTCTTGGGGACTATGGAAAAGTAAGGGATTATATTGGTACTTTAGTACAAAAAGTTTACTTTTTTGCCCCAGATCAATCTGTTTGCTATGATCTTTGCCCTTGTTTAAATAGTACTTTATTGCACGGTTCATCATCCATTCTGTACCTGTTTTTTCTTCTCTTTGTACCTGCTGTCCCAGCTTATGCACCTGTTTACCACATTGACAGTATTGTTTTTACTTCCACTCATTTTTATATGTGCTTGTTTTTTGATTTTGTAGTTTTCAGCCATTTGCCATAGTGCTTCACTCTAGTTTGGTTTGTATTTGTTTTATTTGTCAGTCACAGCATCCCAACTGATTTATTGTTTTTGGAAGTAAATAAGGTTGACCTCTGAAGCACGACTTTGACCACCATCTCTGTGCTTATTCTTAGAACAAAACTTCATTAGAATTATACTTTTTTTGATCTTGTAACGAATCTGCCAATAGGGTTTCCACATGTCTAATCTAAATAATATTTATAAGAGCTGTATGGACGCATCAGAAAATGCCATAGTGATTTTCTCATGTTTAATTATTATTACTACTAAATTAGGTGGTTAAGTGAATATATGCTGACAGAGAATGCAAGTGAAACTCACACGGTCCAGCACAAATAGTGCTATAGTGCACCATGCTATAGCTTGCCACTCAGTGTGTTACTCCCTCTAGTTTTTTAACTTACGACAACATTTTTGGGTGAAAAATGAACTACTCCCTCCGGTCCGTATTTGTTGTCGTTTCAGACAACGGAAGAGAACTAGAAATGAGTTACGTTTCTATGTCCTAACGACAACACTAAGAAAACAGAGTAGTATGAATTAACCAAGAGCCCTATTTTTGGGGAGCCATATTTTCTGTTGTCCGGTATTTTTTGGTCCTATTTTTGTAATGTTTCTTGGTGATGTATTATTCGCTTTTTTAATCAGTTGCTGAAAATTCCTTGATCGTCCATATTGTTCCAATCATAAAACACAAAAATGGCTTGGTTCCTTTTGGCTGACTGCTCTTTGATAGTTTTATTATTACAACTGATTTGTATTACTAAAGACCTTTTTCAGTATGTACCAGTTATAGGTTTTGATACGAGCAATTACTGCAGTTCTAATTTGGCCCTCTCTTTTGGTGTGTAATGGCTGGAACTCTTTCAGGCTTTATATCTGTGGCATGGAGAATATATTCCTATGAGTGGAGTAATCTTGCAGTTCTGTCAAACTAAACTATTAGTTTGTGTTATTCAAGGATAGTTCCATTTCCCATCTCTTACTGGGGGCCCAGCGGAGTGTCTTGGCACATAATAAGGAATTGTTAATATTTGTTGATGTAACATGATACAATTCGAAGCAGTTAGTAGTAACAGTGCTGTAAATGTACTTTACATTTTGGTGCCGACACATGCTGTTATTTGCTCTGTTCGGTGAAGTTCAGCAAAGAAATGAACTCATGTGCTTCAAACATATTTCAGATATAGTTCATCTATAATGGGTCAGAAATTTTTTTTTGAGGGTTATAATGGGTCAGAAAACTGGAACTATCAGGCATTAACATTCTAAGTTTCTTCTGCCTTGCGATCTTCAAGTTGTCTCCAGAAGATATTAAACGTGACTGCTTAACATACAACTCTCTTATCTGCCCTTTACGTCTCTAAGGTTAGTGTGTAATTACTTTAGCGGTTGCTGCTTCTGAGCTTCTCCCATTCAATTGCCGGTGGGCTGGGGTTGGACGTTGTGTCACAAATAAGGTAAGGAGAATTGTGAAGAAATAATCATAATTAATTATTTATTATTGCATGACATGCTCATAGCATGGTGGTAAGTTATCTATTAGTTGTAAGGCTCATTTATGGCTCAATGGATGTGCCAGAGCCAGTCGTTCGTTCGAGAATGTGATCACTACCTGCTTTGGAAGTGCCGTCGCGCGTGGTACATTATTTGCGATTAGTAGACTTTTATCGACGGTTACTAGTTTTGCTGGTGGATTATCAACTTTAAACGTAATATAGTTAAGGGGTTAGGTAATTACTGAATGTTTTATATACAAATTAAAAGTAAATGAAATGCAAATTGAGCTTAGTTTGTAAGAATTTTTGTGGTGGGAGAAATCCGCCAACATTCAAATACTTAATTTAACATGTATGTTGTACAACAATAACAACGGTCTTTTATCTCAAACAAGTTAGGATAGGCTAGAGATGAAATACATAAGATTTAAGAACAAGAGAAACATAAAAGGAATCAAAACAAAAAAAGGTAGAATATTTTAGACTAGAGATGAAACTCATGAGACTCAAGGACAAGATAGATACATGGATATTGTATTCATAGTTAATTAAGGGTTTGTTTGGCATGGATTCTCAAATAGCTCCTGGACGAGCTTCTGCTCCTCAAGGTAAGAACCAACCAAACAGTTTTTTTGGAAAGTAAATTCTTCTCCTAAGATTAAGAAGCACTTCTCTAAAGAACTAGGATTCAAAAGCTTCAAAACTCTTACAGCTCCTCAATCATTTTCAGAATCTGTTTTGGTAGTCAAAAGCATAATAATCTGTTTTGTCAAACACCTCAAGAATTCGTTTTGATAGAGAATTCGTTTTGGTGGAGAATCTGTTTTGATGAAGAATCCATTTTGTGGAGAATCCATTTTTTTTAGAGCCATGCCAAAGGGGCCCTAATTTTTTTAGTGGAAGATGGTGATTTTAACAGCCATATATATGTTGCGACTTCATGAATCTCAAAAGTAATCGGGCATATCTAATTACTTGAAGGTATTCATAAGGGTGGGTACTCATAGATGTCTCTTAAGTGCCGGTGACTATGCTTATTTAAGAAAAAAGGCAAATGAGACGCCCTCCTAGTTGACTACATTAGTCATCTTAAGGTGGAACTGTTATCTTTTTTGTATTTTTTTGTTGTTTTGTAACACTGGCTTGGAAGGTTCTTATGTTCTGCGTTGGGCTGTCATATATACTGCTAGTATATGATACACTGGTAGTTAGTCAACCATCGTTTTCAAGAGAAAGAATATTAAGGAAAGGAAAGTGCCCGGAAGATGGAACTCGGTGTTGACATTGTGAGTGAATGTGGGATGGGTGGCCAAAAGTAGTCATTATCCTCCCTAGTTTACCTTGTGTGCTCTGTTCCGGAGATGGCCGTGGTGGCAATTCAAGCTGCAATATTCATGTTCTTGATATGTCCATCGCTGTTATTCTGGGATCAGGGTCTTGCCACATCGCCATCTTTCTTTTACAACTTTTTCCGATCCAGCCTCCTTCAGCCAGGGTGACCTGTACTTTGAAGGCGATGCATACGTCGGTGACGGCAGTCTCGTACTCGCCAACGAGCGGCTCAACGGCGGTCGAGTGTCATACAGACACCCGGTTCGTCTTTGGAGCAAGGCAACGGGCTTCTCTGTCAGCTTCTCCTTCGTCATCAACGACGGTGGCCACCAGAGCCAGCAAAATGACACCGGCGGCGGGCTGGCCTTTCTCCTGGCGCCTTACACGTCGAGTATGCCACTCAATTCGGGAGGCGCCTATCTCGGCCTCTTCAACATAACAACGGCTACCGGCGGCGAGTGGTTTGTGGCCGTGGATATAGACACCCACGGAGATGTTGGCTGGGACCCGATCGTGTCCCCTCACATAGGCAGTATGGTCATCGACAACCTCGGGGACGGCATACTGATGATGGTTTTGCAGGTGGACTACAGCGATGCCGAGAAGATTCTCAATGCCAAGCTGCAGGATTTCACGAATGGCAAGTCTATGACCCTCCGTATGACTACTGACTTGAGGAGGTTTCTGCCGCAAGAAGTGGCCATAGGTTTCTCGGCAGCCAGAGGCTTCTCAGAAAGGGGACTCTATCGATTACTTTGGTGGTCCTTCAACACCATTGATGCCCAAGTCGGAGTTTCAAAAAGATCCGCACCTGTTCGTGCTGCTCTTGAAGCATCGGGCAATTCCGGAGTCCCAGCACCTGTCTCAGGTAAGATAACTACCTGTTGAGAGGTTTTCTAGGTTGTTCCTGTTTTCCTGGTGCATGCCGCACCCATTGCTCCTATCACTCTGAAGCACAAGCCTGTGACCTAAACAGATTTTACCGCTAATTATTTTGTCTAACAGGTAGCCCTCGTCCTAGAGTTCCAAAGTCGAAGAAATCGATAGTTGCTGGATTGCGGCTTGCCTCGGAAATGCGGATCCCATGCGGGATCAGGGTACTTGAACGGCTGCTCAGGTGGGAACTCCTCGTACCGCGTGATGGGGACATCACACCCTTGGATATAACCAACACTCCTCCAATACATAATTCAAGGACAAAACCTAGATCACGACAATTCAATTTACGGGTGAGCATATTTCTAATGATCCCTTTATTTATATTTGTGAATATATTACTACATAATGAGTTAATTATTGTTAGGAACCCTGGAGATGATGATAATATGGTTAAGGAGGGGGTTAGAGGCGTGGAGGGCCAGTAAGGACGTCCAAACAAAGTCGACTTCGATTCTGTTTCGGAGTTCAGAAACAGGCTGCACCAAAACGGACGCCCTGGTCGCATACGAAGTCCGCTTGGGACGTTCTTTATATGGATGGAAATATAATTTGATAACCTTTCCATTGGCGCTGGTCTCATATCCAAATTCTTTCCGAGTCGTCGGAAATTGCCGAAATACGAAGACGTCCAGAAACTGTCCCGGTGTCGCATCACCGTCTTTTGGCCTTTGAGCCGTGTATTTTGTTGAGCCCACTTAGGGCTGCGTCCAGGGGGAGATGAACGACCGTAGGGACCTCATAAGCAGCCGCCGCCCATTACTTAGGGTTTGAGTTTTGCTTAGATTATTCTGTCAAGAACAGTTTCGCCGTCTTATCGGTTTGTGAGACCCCAACTCTTAAGTTTAATCATATATTTGCAATTTGGTTGCTTCTATCTTGTTCATGCTTGTGTTCTTTGATTCGTAGGCAAGGATTAGTCTTCTTGGCGAGGTCAATCGTGCTTGCACGGTCGATAACCAGAGGAGACGTGGTGCTGCGATTGCGGGTTTCAGAACGTGTTGTTCGGAAGCCGGATCGATTTGTGTCAAGCCTCCGCCAAAACGCTGTTTATCGGAACCTTTCGGAAGATCGGGACACCCTGTACACATCAACCTTGCATGCGATGGCATCAGCAAGTTTGTTTTTTTTCCTCATGCATGCCTGTCATTTTCAGCTAGCCGCTCCCTCATCCGCAATTTTTGGGTACATAGCGAGGTATGTTGGCTCGCTAGAGATAGCGTGGCTCAAGGATTATTTTGGCTGTTTATAAAAATAGAGAGGCATACAAAAGATCTGTTGGATAATATTTTTATACTAAAATCTTCAAATATAGATATATAAAGTTATATACATGATTTCTTAGAGATGCTCTTACAAACCATTCGCATCACGTGGTCATTCGTGGTCTAGGGGCTGGACCTGGTCGGACCGATGAAGAATGAACCCACATTTTTATGAATGTGACACTAATGCAATGAAATTTTCACTCGGTTGTGCATTTGAATTGGACCAAGGGGATCCAAATCTCACAGCAGCTCTCTAGCTTCGCCTCTATTTTTCCGTGAGATCACAACCAGATTGATGGAATCTTCTGTGTTCTTTCTGTGACTGCACCGCGCAATCTAAAACCTACAACTGCCAACTCCAGTCTCCGTCGTCCTCGCACAAAGACAAGATGTAAATAATTGAAGAGGCTGTGCTTATGCCGTGTCAACAGGGCAAGGACGACGAGGAGTTGACGATGACTGAGGAAATTCTAATTCCCATGCCGTGTTTTGAAATCTACAGAGCGACTGACTATAGAGCGATCATCTCTCTCTTAATTATACGTAGGCTTCGGGGAGCACACACCTTGCTGTTTCGGTACATTGCCAGTAATTAAAACCTGAATGAAGGCGATGAGGAGGATGAGCACAAGAATGCGCGCCTTGTCGTGTATGATCTACTTGTTGTTGCTCGTGGCCAGCCATGGCGCCCTCCGCGCTGGCTCCCTGTCCTTCGACTTCGATTTCTCCAACACCTCCACGTTCAGCCTCACCGACATCACGACTCGCTGGCGGCGCCAAGTACAACGGAGGGCTCTACGACCTCACGGCCAACGCGTACAAGGCCGGCCTCAACAGCAGCGTCGGCCGGGTGTCATACGCGCACCCGGTGCGGCTCCGCGACAAGGCTACCGGCGTGGTTGCCAGCTTCACCACATCTTTCACCTTCGTCATCCAGATCACCGATAAGGACAACAAGGGCGACGGCATGGCCTTCTTCCTCAGCAGCTACCCATCGGTGCTGCCCCCTGACTCGATGGGAGGCAGCCTCGGCCTCTGCGCCAACGACTGCTCCGTCAACAAGACCGTCGGACAGGACAGGTTCGTCGCCGTGGAGTTCGACACGTTCAACAATACATGGGACCCGAGAGTGACCTACGACCACATGGGCATCGACTCCAACTCCGTCGTGTCCCTGTCCAACATCACGCTGCCGAGCTTCAGCCTGAATGGGCAGATGAGCGCGCAAGTGGAGTACAACAGCAGCACCGGCGTGATGAACGCCGAGCTGCGGTTCGACCGCAGCCCCAAGTTCGGCGATGCCACGCCGATCTTCAACCTCAGCGCCAAGGTGGACCTCGGAGCCGCGCTTCCGGAGGAGGTGGCGATCGGATTCTCTGCGGCGACCGGCGCGTCCATTGAGTTGCACCAGCTGCTCTCTTGGTCCTTCACCTTGATATCACCCTGGAGCCCACCAAGATCTGACATGAGTACAGGTCGGTAATTAAGAGCTGCTACTCCTTCTAATCTTGTTCATTCATGTCTTGACTTTTCAACGCCATACTTTTTTTTTATCAGGAGAACTGCATGTCATTGTATTAAGAAGAAAGAAAGAACCTTGTTCTTTTTTCCCTCATTTTTCTAAAACTATAATTTTTTTTCCTATAGATACTTCGTCATCATCGAATTCAAGAATCGGGCTTAAAGTGGCTCTGGGAATTACCTGCAGCATGGTATCCCTCGTCCTCTGCATAGCTCTTCTTGTTCTGCTCCGTGCACTGCGGCGAAAAACCTTGGCGTTAGCTGAGATTGAACTGGAATCAGAAGCTCGAAACAAGGTCATGGACGAGGAGTTCGAGAAGGGCTCGGGGCCCAAGCGTTTCGAGTACAACCAGCTTGCCGCCGCTACCAGAGACTTCTCAGAGGAGGAGATGCTCGGCGAAGGCGGCTTTGGTTCGGTTTACAGGGGATTTCTGAGAGACCTAGACCATGAGGTTGCCATCAAGAGGGTGTCCAGGGGTTCCGAGCAAGGAAGAAAAGAATACACATCTGAGGTTAAGATCATAAGCCGGCTCAGGCATCGGAACCTTGTTCAGCTCATCGGATGGTGCCACGAGGGCAGGGAACTCCTCCTTGTGTATGAATTGATGCCCAATGGAAGCCTCGACACCCACCTGTACAACCCGAGCGTCCTCTTAACATGGCCAGTCAGGTATAAGAGCATTTCCCAACTAAGCCAACCATGCACTCAATCAATATCTTCGTTGATGCTCACCACGGTGAGACAATTGCTGTTGACTAGATGGATTTTGAGTTTATTGGCTATAATATCGTATTTTAGATTTCTAATTCCAGTCTGAAATACCAACAGAGTGGCTAAACAAAAGGCACTTAATCCACCCACAAGTCTGGATCTATTGATTTCTAAAGGATTTTTATTATCGGAATTGATTTCTGGAGCTAGATATATGGGCAGGTCAAAAAATCATTTATAGATTATCTATACATCTATTAAGAAATTTTACTAAGCCTCCAAGAGGTACTAATTAGTTAGTTACCATAGGACTATATTTTAAATCGTCTGATCTAGCTAACAGATTTACTCATCAACAGTTAACTAATTGTCTGCTATTGTCTCTGTCAGATTTTCAACACAACAAAAATGTGCCACTCGAACAATGAAAATATTCTGCATAAACAATGAAAAGTAGTACTGGAACAATTAGTTTCTAGTGCAATATTTTCGTTTTTCTCAGGTAACATTTTATTTTGCATACGTGAATTAAAAATCTAGATGATTAGATCAAGATCCAATAACTAAAAAAATAACTTAGACATTAGCAAGATCTCTCCACCTTCTATATAAGTAGACTAACCCCTGATCTAGGCGCCTAAGTACCGCTCCTGTTATTCTGCAAACATATGCTGAGGCACTATATATATTTCAACGTGGTTTGAGGGCTGCCAAAGTTCTCACCATGACAGGGGAGAGGTATTCTAGATGGCATGGCCGCATATCATCCTCTGCTTTGCACTACGAGAATTACAAACAGCTCCTTCTCTGAAACTGCATCAGATATTTTGGTCGGAGTCGTCATTCAAGGCACGTGATTGACCTGAGAACTGCAAATTTGCACCATCTCTGTCGTCATTCAAGGCGCACATGATTGAATTGCGGAGGAGCTTCCTCCTTTTTTATTGCAAGGATTATCCAATTAGATGGGTAATCCAGGCCAGTGTGGCGTGACTGCGGTGGGAACCACCGAGATTTTTTCTAATACATATAATCTTTTCCTAGGATACAAGCATTTTTGTTTATCTCAAGCAAACGTAACTCCTTCACACTAGACTCCTATTCCACCCTCATGTGTGGTTGGATGGTTTTAATTTGGTACTTTCAATACTATTCCGTTTCAAAATTGTTATCGCTGTTAACATATTTGGTTTGTTATATTTGATCACACATCTAATTAGAGGGTACCTCTTCATACTTGGGGTCTCTAAAAAAGTATGTACACATATTTGATTTTTAAAAGTGGTATGTGGACATACTCATGTTTTTATAGGAAGATACATTAAGTATATGCACATACTCTTTCTATATAGGGAAGACAGTATATCATAAGGTGCAAAAATATGAGTTCCACTCAAAAATTTTCAAGGTTATCACTTTGTAAATTCTTATTTTAGATATGTGCACATACTCAAAATGATAAATGGACATACACACATATCCAAGATGTTTTTTCAAACGTGGGAGTAACTAAACTTGGGGTAATTCCATTCTACTTCTAGGTGTAGTTACTCCCACATTCGAAAAATCACCTTGTGTATGTGTACATACTCATTTATCATTTTGAGTATGTACACATGTCTAAAATAAGAATTTTCAAAATGATAACAATGAATTTTTTTTGTGAAAATCTTATCGTTCATGCACCTTGTTATATATTGTATTTCCTATATATAGAAAGGAGCATGTACATATACTTGATTTATCCTCTTTTAGAAAAGTAGTATGCCGACATACCACTTTTGAAATTCAAGTATGGGTACATACTTTATTTAGAAACCTCAAGTATGAAAAGATAACTCTAATTTATGAGATACACACATGGGAATAATTACACCCGGGAGTAGAAAAAACGCTCCATATATACATATATATATATATTACATTTTATTAGAATGTGTTTTATCACTAAAGAAAATTAAAATATAACTTATAATTTTGTCTATTTGAACTAATATTTTGAATATAATAAGTGGTAAAATATAACGAAAAAAATCAATAACAATAACTTTTGGAACAGAGGGAGTATGTGAGATACCCTTTTGGAGGATGAGGAAAACTTTATCTGTTAACGAAGACAATAATTATTATCATCTACATAAAATGGCCTTGCAGAGGAATAATTTATATGGTGGTGCAGATTCAATATCGTGCTTGGATTGGGATCTGCGCTCCTGTACCTTCACCAGGAGTGGGAGCAGTGCGTGGTGCACAGGGACCTGAAGCCAAGCAACATCATGCTGGACGCGTCGTTCAGCGCGAAGCTCGGCGACTTCGGGCTCGCGAGGCTCGTCGACCACGGCCGGGGTTCACACACCACCAACCTCGCCGGCACCATGGGGTACATGGACCCGGAGTGCCTCGTGACCGGTCGCGCTGGCCCGGAGTCGGACGTGTTCAGCTTCGGCATCGTGCTCCTCGAGGTCGCTTGTGGCCGGCCACCCGTCGTGTTCGACCAGGAGCTGGGGGAACAGGGCATGACGCGCCTCGTGGAGTGGGTCTGGAGCTTGTACGGACGAGGCGCTGTTCTAGAGGCCGCCGATGAGCGGATGGGCGGCAACTTGGACGCCGACGAGATCGAGCGCGTGATGGTCGTGGGGCTCGCGTGCGCCCACCCGGACTGTAAGCTCCGGCCGTCCATCAGGCAGGCGATGAGCATGCTGCAGTGTGAGGTGATGTTGCCAGTACTGCCGGAGAAGATGCCTACGCCCAAGTACCTGTGACTTTCACTCGGGCTGCCGAAGTACTACCTCTTCATATATACGGCTACACCCAAGCATTAATAACTTTTTTTATTTTTAGGAACCGTTCGTTTCCACCCTCTAAAATTTATATACTGTCACATCAAAGAGAATCTTACTATTTAGTAGTACTTTTATTAATTTAATAATAAAACCTATGTCGCGACCCCCTCTAATTTGCGAGACGAATCTAATAATCCTAATTAATCTATGTTTAGCTACAGTAATGCTACAGTAAACATCTTCTAATAACATCATAATTACCCTCGTTGGATTCGTCTCGTGAATTAGATAGGGGTCTGTAATTAGTTTCGAGATTAGACTTTATTTAGTACTCCAAAATAATAAAATTCTCTTTGATTTGACCCTCTAAAAATTATATAGCTGGAAACGAACAGGCTCTTACTATAAGTTGGGCGACCACTATATATGCTTTTGTCTTTTGTTGTAAGTTGCTCAAACTTGTTGGTGACCTTCTTCTGAGCGGCCTCATAATTAAGCAAGCGTACTTGGCAAGATGGAGTGCGTTTGTTTGGTGGAACTTGACAAAGTAACCATGACATTCCCATCCTCTTATGTCTGCCAAATCACAGTCTATATTGTCCACATAATCTCCCATTAACTGAGAATGGCTTTTATGGGCATAGAGGCATGTGCTCATCTATAACACCCTAAAATTTACAATTCAAATTCAAATTTCAAATTCACGCTAAATTTAAATTTTTTAGGATTTTATTTGTCGACTCATAAATTTTCAAAAACCAAAACGTTGATGAATTAATTAAACTAGAGAGAATTGAAATTTTGAATAAATAAAATCAACCATGCCTAAGTGTAAGCTTATTTATTTTTCCTTTATTTTATTGCCCGGGTGTTGCTTCGTTTAAAACTTCAAATCCATTCAAATCCAATCCAAATTCTAATTCCAAATATTTCTGGAAAAAGAATAAAACTTTTTCCTTTCCTTGTCCTTTCCGGGCCAAAATCCCCTTCTTCCTCCTCTTCCCTCGCCCAGCCGGCCGACCTCCCCTTCACCACCTTTCAATCTAAATAGAGTTTTAATTGGAGCTTAATTGTTTTCTTAATTATTTATTTTCTCTTCGCATTAGCTTCACATATTATAGAAGCGGTGAATCCGAAGGAGCCCAAGCTGGTGACGACGCCCGACGGCCCAAGTCTCAAGATGGATTCTGCCGCCAAGCCAGGTAATGACGTGAGGGACGACCACTAAGGATTTAGCGTTGCCTGGTAAGCTCTAACTATTCCTTGATCATGTTTATCCTATGAGAAGTAGTATAGAACCAACTTAGAGTCTACTCTATATTGCATGCTCTCTTGAGTGCCTTTGATTGGTTTGCATAAATTTTACCTAATTGCCTATTGGTAATTCCGTTGTTGTTACCAAAACCCCGCCTTGATTGCCTTACCCTGCCACCTGATAAACTCCACTTATACCGACATTAGATGCCTAATGTGAGGGACCCGAATTTCACTAAAGTGAAATCCAAACCCTTTGTACCTTTTTGCCACGCCCAGGAGTGTGGCACGTACATCCATCATAATTTAGCATCATCAAACCATAAGAAAGAATTAAAAAAAGGTGAGATAATAAAGATCCAATAACATAATCTCAATCTCAAATCTCATCATCATGGATACAAGATCGTGGCACGCAGGCCAACGAGGTAACAAAAAGGGAAACTAACGGAAGCGTCTCACATGAAGAACGGTGATGGGGCTCCACATCTACAAGCGACTTGAGTGTAGGCGAGACCGTCACTCCTCTCCGGCGGCATCGTCCATCGGCTCGATGGGCTCCTCTCGTACCAACGTCTCGAAAAACAAAGTGGGAAAGCCGTGAGTACATAAAGTAGTCAACAAGTCGCAACTACCTAGCAACAATGTATGCATGCTTGGATAAATTCAAGGATAGGCAAAGGCTAGCACCTAAAGCAATTATTCCTCAAGTCTATGTGAAGCAAGTTTTATTATTAGTCAAATTTTATGAGTGGCCTTGCAGGAAACAACACAATCCTGCAAGGATCAAATTTTATGTCCAAGCACACCTCCACTGGACCACAGCTCGAAGCCGGAAGTAAAACTCCTATCGGAGGGGAGAAGAAGTAAACTAATCAAGTGGGTCGCTCGGAGGTAGTGCCCAATACCTTGTGCTAGGTTATACGTATAGATTATATATCTCTACGGAGAGTAAGCATCCGTACCCACGTGAAGAGGTACTAAAACATAAGACCACCGTCGTGGCCTAAGCACAGCAACACTCACAAGATCATTCAACAAAGCATCGACCGTTAGGCGCCCGTCCCTCAGTGTCCGGGATCCTCTAACCACAACAAGGAAAGAATTGTCCTGAAGGTGTGAAAGGCGTACCACGGGCCAGGTGGGATATCCTCTACTCATGAGTCGAGACAAATGCTCCAAAATCCCACTAACACTAACTCTGCACCACGGCGGGCCATCCGAGTCCTCTGCTAAGTATCCTGATCCAGCTCGCCCATACGGGTCACGTGGTATGCTAGTAAACCAAAGAGCAAGCAAGCACAAGAACCGGTCCTCAAGCTGCAAGGGCGAGTCACCAATCCCTCTCCTCAAACCACTATCTCAACAGCAACAAGTACCACCACAACAGGGACTCCATAACCCAAAGTCCCTACACAAGCTGTGCCCGTAACAGGCACTCTCCAAATAGGGACTCCCCAAAAGTCCTCCAACACCTAATCACCTACACTCGTCCCCGCAAAGTCCTACGGGGTATCTAGTACGGAAACTCGACACCTAAGAAGCACCTACAATTTATTTAACACAAAAACATGTATAATCATCATGTGGGGTTCAATTAAGCAACTAAGCAATCACTAAGCATGCGAGTAGTAACTGTAACACCCCGATTTTTGGCGAAATTAAAAATCACCAAATAAATCATTTTATTTTATTCAGAAAAACTATTTATGAAAATTGACTAGGAATTAAAACCCAATTATACGCATAGGAAAACAACACTTAGAATTTTTAAAATACAACCTAACCCTTGCAAACTTGGTTGTTTCTATTTTATTGCTTTACTTTTATTTTTCTTTATTTTATTTTGACTCATTGGAAATTTATTTGATTTTTATTTATTTATTTATTATTTTGGCTTAAGGAGTGGATAAAAGAAATAGAAAAGGAAATAAAACACTACCGGGCCGCCCTATCCACTTTTCCCCTCTCTCCGGCCCACTCTCCCTCTCTCCTCCCTCGGTCCGGCCCACCAGCACCGACCCCAACCCCCCCCTTCTTCCTCGTCGCGACACGACCCCGCCCGCCGCGCGTCGCGCCCGGCGCCTCGCCGCCCCGTCCCCCACCTCCGCTACCGCCGCCCTCCCCGCGACTTCCGCGCTTGCCGCCAACTCGCGCCGCGCCAAGGCCCCGTTTCCCCCTCCCTTGGACGGACGTGCCGACCCGACGGCCGCGAGCGCGTCACTCCCTCCCTCGCCGTCGTACCCACCTCCCCGTCGTCTCCGCCTCCGGACGACGCACCGCCCGCTCGTCGCGGTGTGCCGACCCGACGACCTCGGACGCCGCGCCGCGCCCTCCACACGCTCCCGTACCGGGCCCCCTCCTTTTCCCCGCGCGTCCCGGGCAGGCCGCCACGGCCATGGTGCCGCCGTCACCATACCCCCTCCTCGCCACTATAAAAGCCTCCCCGCCCCTCCCTTTCTCACCACCGCCTCCCGGAGAACCCACGGGCAAGCCCCCGCCCGTTAGCTCCCCATCTCTCCCCCCATCTCCGCTCTCGCCACCGCCGCCGTCCTCCTCCCACCTTCCCCTCTCGCCGCCCGACCACCCCTGTCCCCCTCAAGCCAAGCCCGAGCGCCGCTCGGCCCGCCACGACACGGCGCACCTCCTCGACCCCCTTTCCCTCCAAGCGAGCCCCCGGGCTGTTTCCCCTTTCCACCGCCGCCGCGGCAAGCTCCGGCAGGGCAGCTCATCCCCGTCCGGCGTCGCCCGCGTCGTCACCCCTTCCCACACCTCCGCCATAACCTCTCGAACCCCGACTTACTCTCCTCTCCCCCTCCGCCGCCTCCGGCCGCCGGAAGGCCCAATTCCGGCGAGCCTCCCTCGCCGCGCCGCCCCGGCCGCCGTCGAGCCTCACCGCCGCACCCCCACCGTCCGATCCCGAGCCAACGGTCAAGATTAGATCGGGGCATACCCCTTCGCCTATTTAAATCCCGGCACGTTGATCCGAAGATCAATGCCCCTGGAATTTCCCGCCTTTTCCTTTAGAAAAATAAAACCCAAATCCCGGGAAAAGCCACCTTCACATAAAGCCCCCGACCTTTCCCCATATTAGTTAAGAGCCCTAGGTTTTTACATAAAGCCCCCGATCTTTTCGAAACTACGGATAGGTCCCTGGCCAGCCCAAAAATGCATTTTTGCATTTTAGCCCCTCTACTTCTCCAAAATTACCAAAATTTATTTAGTCTTTTATAGAAACCCTAGCTGATTTTTTACAAAAATACCCCCGGACTTCCCACGACCATATCTTTTCAACCGTAGCTCCGTTTTAGGCGATTCGACGCCGTTGGAATCGTCGTGACAAACCCTAGCCCCCGAAACCTTCCTCTTCACTCCATTTTATTTGGTTTTTCCCTTATTATTACTTTTTGCTTTCATTATTACATGTGACGTAGCTTACGTACGCTAACGCCGTCCGTAGACGCGGAGAACCGGGAGCGGGAGCCCGAAGACCCCGACTACGAGGAAGACTTCGATGACGCATTAGGAGGCAAGCTCTATCAATTCCTTGACCATAATTGATCCTATTACTCTACTTATTCTCGCATCTATATAGGAAGCTACTCTTATATGCATTATCCTTGCAAATATTTTGCTAGAGCCCAATTGTTATATGATAATGTTCAAATCACTATAGATGCGAACATTATACCCTTGATTGCCATTAGATCACTAGAATCAACCTAGATGTATTGTTAACTATGTTAATGATATAGTAGTATCATGCTTAGAAACTGTTACTATCTACCATCATACACCTTGTTTATGAAAATGTATGAAAATGTGTTTGGTGGTGTGTGTTGATGGGTGGGTGATTAGACCAACTGTGTTAAGGTGAAGTTGGGTGGGAAATGATACCGGCCGTGGGCGAAACTCCTAGTACTTGGTGTAGAGTACTTGATGTTTAGGTGTTGTCCATTTGCGATGGACGAGTGTTTGCCCTGCCATATAAGGACCGGTTCTTCGGACCCCAAATTGGTGATTTAGTGTACAACCACGGAACCTGTTATGGGCAGGATCGTGCACCGAACCTCGGGTTACGTAGCAAGAAGTTCCACCGGGTGTAGTAGGTGACGGAGGTCCAGGGATCGTTTATTTGGTGAAGTCCGAGTACTTGGCACATTTATGGTGGACGGTATGCTTGTGTCATATGCGTCGGATCCCTAGGCATTCGGGGTGGACTTGTGGGCGTGCCTAGTTGCGGTGGCAGCGTTATGTGTTCCGTAGCTAAGAACATATAGCTTGTGGGTAAAGTGTACCAACCTCTGCAGAGTGTATATAACTATCCGGATGTCCGTTGTCACGGTATATTGACACACCAAATCTTGAGCTCACGTTGATTAGCCACAAATACTAAACCTTTGACGTGTGAGTGGGCAGCCTTGTGCCCATTGGTTTTGGAAACGGTGTTGGCCCGGAGTGCCAGAGCTGTTATGACCACCGGTCGGAGAGCTCATCTAAAAAGAATGGGAACCGTCGGGATCGATGAATATCTCCCCTAGGTCCGACCAACTAAAATTATGAAAACTTCTTTCCTCTTCAAGAATCCCTTTGCTTCGTAGTAAGCCCAAGCATCCGCGCTTTCTGCTGAAACTCGATCCTACCTTGACCACAACCAAATTGCATGAATAATATCCCTTCCTAGTGGTAGAGCTTGTTGAGTACCTTATGTACTCACCCGTTGCTTATTTGTTCGGACGAAGATGGAGAATACCATGAAGATGAGGAGTAGGTCGCGTCCTTCGCTCGACGTTGCCTGTGGAGTTTATGATGCTTTCCAGTGTGTTTTCTTTTATGTGAGGCTGGCCAATCCGCCTCTTTGAATGTAATCCGGACCATGTATCCCCTAGCTACTATCCCTATGAGGAATAAATAAAGGTTGTTGTATCGGATTTGTATCATCTATGTGTGTACCAACTACTGTTCCAGGGATTGGTACATATACACAGTGTAGTCCCGGAATCAGCAATCGGTGGCAAGGAAAGCATGGTATGGCATAGGAATACTACAAGTGCAAGTAACAGTTCATATGCAAGTTGCTAAATAGGAGCAAGAGTGGTCAAGGATTGCGGCTTGCCTTGGAAAGGCTGGTCCCGGACCGGGTCGGGGTACTCGAACGACTCGCTCCGGCGGGAACACCTCAAACTGTTGCTCCGACGGAAACTCCTCGGCACCCTCCGACATACGGATCGCGTAAAAAGGATTAGGCACGCAAATCGAGGCAATAGGAAAAGCACGAAACGAACGACGGAATTTATGCTACTAGAACATGACCAAAAACTACACTAATGCGTAGACTACATCGCTACGAGTCCAACGCAACCGACCGCGTATTTTTCGACACTCTAGGAAAAAGATATGAATTTCCAAAGTAAAAAGGATTATTGGAAATTCGGAAATTTAGGAAAAAGAAAATCCAAGGATTGTTCTCGGAATATTCCCTCGGTCCAGCATTGTGTCGTGGACCGGGCCCACGAGCTCTTCTCTCTCCTCCTCTCTCTACGGTCTTCATGGACCGGGTCTATCCAAAGTTTAAAAATCGATCCCATTGATCGATCCTCTCGGGCGGGCCCCACGGCCGACGTCGGCTCGACGTCTCCCGACGGAACGGGCCGGCGCCGCCCTTGCTCCGCCGTGGGCGTTCCAGAATTCATGCACTCCGGCGCTATGGCTCGCCGGTGGCGAAACCAAGGCCACCGACAAACTCCCCGGATGCCGCGCACTGCCGCGAGCCCTCCGCGAGCACCGGCCCTCATCTCAACGGCGGCGCGAGCTCGCCGGAGATGGCGCGGCGGCGAGGCGAAAAGGGGATAACCTCGGTACTCACCCAAACTCGGATCCGAGGCTACAAAAACATAGCTCATGCTCGCGCGCATCTAACGGGACCCTTCCCCGGCCATAAAGTTGACCGGAGCATCACCGGCGACGTAAACCGTGGCGGCGGATCACCGAGTTCCACGAAACCCTAGCAAATTTCTTCCTTTTCCCAAATTGACGCGCGCACAAGCTCTAGAGGGCCTTAACGAAGCTAAACGGCCATGAAAAGGAGCATGAACGAGCTCAATGGGGCAAGCTCATCGGCGTTCATGGCGCCGCGGTGGCGGGGCTCGAGGGAGACCACCTATTCGCCACGAAAATGAGGGGAAAAAGAGGGGAAAGGGGGCGGAAGCTCACCGGGATGCTTGAGCGGGGCTCGGGAGAGGCGGAGAAGGCTCGACGGTGACGGGCGAGGAGGAATGGCGGCGGCGGACGACGGATGCGCTTGCACGCCTCCAAACGGTGACCGTGAGAGTTTCCGTTCCCGCGCTTCCAAGGGTCATCAAGAGAGGGGTGAGCACCGGGCAATAGGGTAAACGAAGGTCAAGAGAGAACGGAGATCCATGGAAGATGAGCCTCACCGGAGCGAGCGAACGGAGCCGGAGAAGACGACGGTGGAAATCTTCCTGCGCCTTGCTCGTCCCGCACCTAGCGAGTCGGGAGGTGCGATTAGTACCAATGGAACCTGCAGCGCACGAGGGACACGATGGTGGTCGGGGAACTCTCCCGCGTGACGGCCTACACTAGCGACGGCGGGTGGCTGAACGGCGAGCGGTGCCCTAGGGTTTGGGTTTCGCGTCCTGGCGGCGCGAGGAGGGATGTGAAGGAGGCGGCGGCTAGGGGAGCTACTTGTAGTCGGATAAAGGCGGAGGGAGTGGATTGCAAACCGTGCGCGCGACACGTGGAGGTATCGGCATCCGTGCCGTACGCGCGTGGGGTGGAGAGGAAAGAAAGGTAGTAGAGAAGCTGTTCATGCGGGCCGGGCCGGTGTTGGGCTGCGTGAGAGTGAGAGAGGGAGTTGGGCCGCGGAGAGACTTGGTCCAAAGCGATGGAAATTCGTTTGAATTTCTTTCCAAATTTATTTTCACAAGTGTGAGTTACAAGATTTGGGCTGTTACGGACTCCCCCTTACAAGAATCTCGTCCTCGAGATTTCACTCCTCACCCTCGAACAAGTGAGGGAAGTCCTTCCTCAAGTTATCCTCCATTTCCCAAGTGGCCTCTAGCTCGGTGTGGTTGCTCCACAGACACCTTACGGAACTTGATCTTACGACTCCTTGTTTCCTTGAAAGCCACATCCGGAATCCTGACAGGATACTCCAAATACTCTAGACCGTCCTGTAGGTCCAACACCTCTGGTGATACCTGTTCCTCCGGCACACGAAGACACTTCTTGAGCTGCGATACATGGAACACGTCATGCACTCCGGCAAGGTGTCCCGACAACTCAAGCTGATAGGCGAGATCTCCAATCCTCCTCACCACTCGAAAAGGTCCAACAAACCATGGTGTGAACTTGCCACGCACGTGGAATCTGCGCGTCCCACGAAGTGGAGAGACCTTGAGATAGACAAAGTCGTCCACAAAGAACTCCAAAGGTCTCCTTCTCTTATCCGCATAGCTCTTCCGTCCGCTCTAAGCAACTCCGATATGCTCTCTCACTTGCTCAACCTTTTCCTCAGCCTATCCGACAAGGTCCGGCCCATAGAAAGATCTCTCTCCAACTTCTGCCCACATAAGAGGTGTTCTCGCACTTCCTCCCATACAAGAGTTCATTGGGTGACATCTTGATGCTTGATTGATAGCTGTTGTTGTAGGAGAACTCTGCAAATGATAGACTTTCTTCCCAATTCTTGCTGTAGGTGAGCACACAAGCTATCAACATATCCTCAAGAGTCTCATTCACTCGCTCTATCCGACCATCCGTCCGAGGGTGATAAGCCGTGTCTGAAGTCCAAACGAGTGCCCATAGCTGCATGCAAACTCCTCCAAAACTTAGCCACAAGCCGAGAAACACGATCTGATACAATAGTGAGAGGGGCTCCATGTAGTCTCAGAATGTTGTCAATGTAGAGGCGAGAAAGCTACTCCACGAGTGTACCTCGTACCGACGGCTATGAAGTGAGTGGCCTTGGAGAAGCGATCCACAATCACCCAAATGGAATCACGTCCCTTCCGTGTGCGAGGCAACCCAACAATGAAATCCATGCTGATGTTCTCCCACTTTCATATAGGAATCTCAAGAGGCTTGAGCAAAACCGCTGGCTTCTAATGTTCCGTCTTGACTCTTCCGCAAATGTCACACATCCCCACAAACCGAGCAATGTCCCTCTTCATGCCTTCCCACCGGAACCGAGTGCGAAGGTTCTCATACATCTTCGTGTTCCCTGGGTGGATCGAGTAGCGAGAACAGTGAGCCTCTCGCAAGATCTCATCTCGAATCCCTGCACCTCCAGGAACTACAATCCGATCCTTGTACCAAAGTACACCATCACCATCCACCCTAAAGCCAGGAGCCTTATCCTTGTAACTCAAGCCACCTCCTCTGTCTCATGTTCAGCTCGACTGTGTGAAAATGTACTTGAGACTCTTGTGATCCGTGAAAATCTCACATCCGCCACCGATGAGATAGTGCCTCCAAATCTTCAAAGCATGGACCACTCGTTGCAAGCTCGAGATCATGGGTGGGGTGCTCGCTGTTCATGCTTCTTCAACCGTCTCGATGCATAAGCCACAACCTTCCTGTTTCGCATAAGCACACAACCAAGCCCGTGAGTAGAGGCATCACAAGTACACCCGGAAGTCCCGACTAAGATCCGGCAAGGTGAGCACAGGTGCGGTGGTCAGCCTAGTCTTGAGCTCCCGAAAGCTCCTCTCACGCTCCGGGGTCCACTCAAAGGTGACATTATCCTGCAAGAGCTCCGTCATGGGACGAGCTATCCGAGAGAAATCCTCAACAAAGCGACGGTAGTAACCAGCCATCCCCAAAAACTCTTCACATCCTTGACACACTGCGGTGTCTTCCAAGTCACAACCGTCCCGACCTTCCCTGGATCCACACTCACTCCATCGGCATTAATGACATGCCCCAAGAAAGCCACTTTCTCAAGCCGAACTTGCACTTGCTGAACTTTGCATACAGCTGATTCTTCTTCAACCTCTCCAAGACAACCCTCAAGTGCTGAGCATGCTCTTCTACGGTCTTCGAGTACGGAAGAATGCCATCAATGAACACCACCACGAACTTATCCAATTCTGCCATGAAGACCTTGTTCATCATGTTCATGAAGTAGGCAGGGGCATTAGTCAAGCCAAAGGAAGCAACGGTGAACTCGAACTGCCCGTACTGTCTAGAAAATATAAGAGGTAAAATCAAGGAGGGGCGATCGGGCATGATAGATAGCAAATGGAATTGATAAGGCGGTAACAAAGATCCATACCTACTCACGAAGGCGGTCTTAGGAATGTCGCACTCTCGAATTTTCATTTGATGATAGTGTTGACGGTCGTTACGACCAATTTCGACCGTCAATTAGTCAAATAAATGAGAAGGACTAGGCATGTCTTACACGCATTTTACTTAGAAATAACCTAGTTCCACTTGTACCTCTAGATTTTTAGTGTGCAGGTGGATAATGATGAATTCCGGGCCCCGAGGCGACAAATCAACACTTTTACAAAACTTCCACTTCGCCGCGGGAATCAACTCCAAGATAAAAGGCCAATGACCACGAAATCCAACACAAAGAAGGCCACAAGCAAGCTGGAACAAAGACCAACATCCGGTGGGGGAGCCAAGCTGCCAAAGCCCAGCCCGGGAGGGGCCGAGACCGGTTCGGCCGAACCCACCGGGGTGGTTCGGCCGAACCGGTCCGGTGGCCCCCACGGCCCACTTTTCTCCGGCGGTTTGCCCACCGCCTGCGGAGGTCGGTTCCACGCGCATTAAATGCCACCGACCTACGAAACCGCCTCCGGGAGCCGACCTTTCAAGCCTATATAAGGAGGGGTACCCCCCCTCCTTAAGACACACACAACAACACAAGGATCATTCTCTCCTCACACTAGAAGTTTAGAGGCTTTCTAGGTAGTGCTAGGCTTAGTAGTGGGCTGCCTCACATTGCTCCCAAGGTCTTGTGGAGAATTGGGTATAGCTCTTGTATCCTCTCTTTGTAAGACTTGATCTTTTATATATGGAATACTTTCGTTTATATCCTTGTCATGAGCTTGACGAGTAGTCATGATCTTGCTTGATCGTTCATCGTTCGTTCATATGAGTTCATCGTTCGTTCTTCGTTCTTCATTAATAGAAGATGAACACATATCGAATGTTCTTCGTTCGTTCATACTTGATCATCGATTACTCTTGATCTTACTTGATTGATTGCCGTTCGTCGCTCATTCTTGAGCGACGAGCACTTTACATGACTTAGTGCTAGCTTTGATCCTTTCGTCGGCTTATGCTAGTTAGGCTAGTGTTCTTATGAATAGGCTTCGGGTTCATCGTCCCGCAAGGGTGCTCTAGATTTACCACCATGTCGATCCGTAGGGTTGGGGTGCCTCGAGGGATCTAGAGTTGTGGTTAGTGACGCCGGCATGGTGCTGGGGTTATCTACCCACCTTTGAATGTGCTTCGTGTCCCACGGTTTGTAGAGGTAGGTGACAAGAAGTGACAGCCTTGTCATCCAAAGTAATCCTCCACGTTCGGGCATGGCATAGGAGTCTAAAAGGCCGGAGTCGCGAGGCGGACCTCGCGTAAGACGGATCTCCCGATGATGCCTAGGCATTAGACGCTTGCTTACGCTTGCATGATCTTGGATGTTAGGTAGAAGCTGCGCACTCATATGAATGTTGTATCATTAGGAGTAGTAGTCCGCTAGTCTAGTTTAGCTTTATCTAGGATTGCCTCTATCCCTTTTATTAGAGAATACATTGCCTTGGTGTGTGTCACACTATCCTCAACTTATTGCTCCTAACCCCTGCATTGGAATGTGATTACTTCATCACTCTTTTGTAACACCATGAGCATAAGTACTCTTATCAACCATGTCTTCCTTTGGGAAAATATAAATACGATACCCTTGAATACTCTCGGGTGAAATGCTACAACGGGTTATCCGTCCGCTTGCGGATATTCATGACCCACCTTATAATACATATCTAGTACTTGTACTTGGATGTGGATTATTTGGTTAAATAGTGCAAGTGACTTAAACCCTTGGCTCTCCCGCGGTCACGTGTTTCTTTCCGCGTGACCTTAAGAGATGCCAACAAGCATTTACGGCGCCGTTGCTGGGAAGACATTGGTTAATAAGAATACAATGAATGTTCATGATTACACTTGATGATGATTTAATCATTACCTTTGCAGGCTAACCTTGATCTGTTTTCTCTTCAATGTGAAAACAGGATAGTGCATGCGTGGATTCAACTTGCCGAAAAACTTCGTTGATAATCCCGAGTCTCTTGCGAGAAAGACTCGACCTCGCGTCGTTGTCTCTCCTCAAGAACCCACGACAAGCGAGCCCGCATCTTCCGCACCATCAACCTCAACACTCATGGCTGAAAGGACCCTTCGTGACTACTCTGCGCCCTCCGTCGCCAATGTGCCCATTGGGCCCAACGTCGACGCTGGTGCCGCAGGACTTGACATCAAGTCCAGCCTCATCACTATGGTGCAAGCCATTCCCTTTTGTGGAAAGGCCTCCGAGGACGCCAACTCTCATCTCCAACGGTTCCTGGAGATATGCAACACATCGGCCACGGCCGGAGTCAACCAAGATGCTATCGGACTTCGCTGTTTCCCCTATCCCTCCTTGGGAAGGCGAAACGGTGGTTTTATGCCAATCGTGCAAGCATTGACACTTGGGACAAATGTTCCACGGCGTTCCTCGCCAAGTTTTTCCCGATGGGCAAAACCAATGCCCTTCGTGGAAGAATTGCAAGTTTCCAGACAAGCGACAAATGAATCCATGCCCGAGGCATGGGAAAGGCTTCAAGAATACATTACGGCCTGTCCTCACCATGGGATGGAGGAATGGCTCATTCTTCAACACTTCTACAACGGGTTGACACCAACAACCCGTGGACATATGGATGCCGCTGCTGGAGGAGCCTTCTTCTCCAAAACCGTTGCCCAAGCAAAAGAACTCATAGAGAAGATGGTCTCCAATCAAGGGTGGAGCGATGATCGACTCCAAACACGCTCAAGAGGCGTACACCCTGTCAAGGAGGTGGACATCGTTGTCGCCAAGGTTGACCTCCTCATAAAACGCTTGGATGAACACAACGCAAATGGTGGTGTTCATGCATTGGACTCACACATGACGTGTGAGGAATGCGGGAACACCGGCCACATGGGGAAGGATTGCCCCCATACCCATGAAGAAGCGTTCTACATGAACAACAACAACGGGTATCGTCCAAACGGAGGACAAGGGTACAACCAAAACCGACCATCATATCAAGGAGGTAACAATTTTTACGGCTTTAACAATAATCAGCCTTCCTTGAAAGATTTGGTTTATGGCCAAGCTAAAATCAACGAATCTATCAACAAAAAGCTTGCTGCCAACGACAAAGTCTTAGAAAACATAAGCTGCACAAATAGAAGGTTTCTCCTCTGCTTTCAAAAATCAGCTGAGCTTTAATAAAATGATTGAAACCCAAGTTGCTCAGCTAGCTGCTCTTATTCCTGGTTCTAATTCAGGAAGATCCGGGGCAACCCGAGTCTTCTTTGGAAAATGTTAATGCGGTTACCACGAGGGAGGAAAATCCACTCGGGATCCGCCATATCCTAACCATGCAGCAAAGAAGAACGAGGAACGAACCGGAGGAGGAAAGCCCTTCTACTACCAAAGAAAAAGAAGAAGAACCAGAAGCCAAGTGACGGGAAGAATGGAATTGAATTTCAAGACACAAGCTTCTTGCCATTCCCTCACGAAACGAGGAAGCCAAAGGAGGATGAACAATTTGCTCGATTCGTCGAGACCATCCAGAAGGATTCATGTCAACGTGCCATTGTTGGACATGGTGCAGGTGCCCACATATGCACGTTACCTTAAAGACATCCTCAACAACAAGAGACCATTACCCAACGAGGAAATGGTCAAGCTCACTGAAGGAGTGTAGCGCAGCTATACTCAATCGGCTTCGAGAAAAGAAGAAGGACCCTGGCTGCCCCACAATATCATGTTCCATTGGGGCACACCACTTCGACCAAGCCTTATGTGATCTTGGGGCAAGCGTCGGCGTGATGCCCAAAGAAGTCTTTGATCGTTTGAGCTACACAACCTTGACTCCTACACCAATGAGGTTGCAATTGGCGAGACTCTTCGGTCCGCTACCCCGCGGGAATAGCCGAAGACGTGCCGGTAAAAATTCGAGGCAACTTCATACCGGTGGACTTTGTGGTGCTTGAGATGGATATTGACAAGAACACGCCCCTCATTTTGGGACGTCCCTTCCTCGGTACCGCAAACGCCCAAATTGATGTTGGGAATGGAGAAATCCGATTCCACATCAATGGGAAGGAGGAAAAGTTTGAGTTTCAACCAAGAAAAGAACAATGCTCAATGATCAAGATTAAGTATGGGCCAAATCCCTCAAACATCCGTGAAGTTGAAGTGACGCCAAGAAAGACGGATAGTCTCATCGCCTTTTGGAAGCAACTTGACAAAATTGAGAATCCGTCATGGTACCAACCCAAGAAGCACTGCAACGGCAAGGCGGGATTATGGGCCAAGAAGCCGGTCCTTCAAGACACAAAGCCACCTACATCAACAAAGACCAACCAAGTGTGGCAAGTGAAGAAGGTGCAGCCATCTTCATCCTCCTCTCCGAGGGAAAGGGCACTGCACCACAAGGATGAAAAGAAATGGAGAAGTCCTCGCTCGCCGGACTTAAAATGGCGAAGCCCTGGCCGACAGGGATAAATCGGCATTATCTTTCGATTTCTTTTTGATTTTGTTTTCCACCACATGCATTTGAAAAAAAAAATAATAATAATAATAATAATAAAAACCTCCCTGCATATTCTATTTTATCACAAGAAAATTTTCATTTCATTTATTTGGATTTTCCGCTGACATATTTGATTTTTTTTCACTCGCCAT
This sequence comes from Chloris gayana, assembly GCA_031894775.1. NCBI lineage: Eukaryota > Viridiplantae > Streptophyta > Magnoliopsida > Poales > Poaceae > Chloris > Chloris gayana. The sequence continues at coordinate 127,542 of JAUNZO010004987.1, forward strand.
GCATATAAAATTTGAAAACCAAAATCCTTTTACGTCCAAATTTTCCTACTTTTGTTTGAAACTTTTGGACAACCCTTGTATCCTTATACAAAACCCAAAAACAATTTTTGCATGTTGGAATTTTCTCCAACACTTTTTCTCGAGATTTGATTTTTCGAATAAAGTTGAATTTGAGGCAACTTTCTTTGGATTTTTTCTTGAGCAAATATTTACGAGGAATATCCGGACGTAGCAACCATGGTCAATGATCATTTGGCCGTTGGGGGCTATGGGCCAAAAGGGGAGCAAGAGGGACCCACGAGCAGGCCGGCCGAACCCACCTCCTTGGTTCGGCCGAGCTGCTATGACCGTTGCTCGGTCTGTCCTTTTCCCAACGGTCATATGCCCCTTCTAACGTTCAAAAACGGCTACTTCGTGAGCTATAAGTAGAGGTGGCCGGGCCGAGAACTCTCTCCCCCTCTCACACTATCATTTCCACTCCTCACTCACTTCATTCTCATTTCTCTCAAGTTTTCCATTGCCCTCACTTGCTCATTGCCTAAAAGTTCTGCAGAAATCTTTTGTTCTTGGTGTGCTTTCTAGTTTTTGGGTTGATTTGTTTTTGTTTGGTTTTCTCGAGTTGCGATTTCTTGCTCACATGAACAACCGACGGTGTCGCCAATTTGATTTTCCCTCACATAACCCGTTCGGAGTTGTTGTTCTTGTGTTCTTGCTCTCTTTGTGTGCAGCCATGACCGGTGCCAAGAAGCTGTTCGGGTCGATCAAGAGGTCCTTGAGCTCACGCTCAAGTTCAAGCTCTTCACGTCGAAGCACCCGCGCACGCCCCGTAGTCGAGTCACCGCCAAGTTCACCACCACAAGTCGAGGAAGAAGGGCAAGAGGGCAACATCGAGCATCGTCTCCTCACCGACACCGACCTCGACTTAGTGGGCGAGTACGAGGCGCACACCTACACGCTTCTCCAACACCGCCTCTTTGCTCCTACGCGAGCATTTGACACGGAGCTGCTGCACAAAATAGGTATGGATGCTGAATTTGCTCAAGTATTTAAAGCCTTAGGGTGGACAGATTTTGCTAGTGTAGATGAGCCGGGTTCCCGCTTGCTTACACTTCAGTTTTTATGCACCCTACGAACGGTAGATGAAGGAATTTCTTTTCGGTTTTCCGTGAATCCTACCGTTTGACTTGGAAAGAACTTAGCACTCTTCTTGGCTTTAATACTCGCTGCAATACCGACTTGGATGGTGCCCTTCCTCAGTTTTCAAAGCATGCTTTTTGGGAGAGGATTACGGGTCTTCCTAGTTGCGTGCGACCTAGAGCTAATCACATCCATCATCCTACCTTGCGTTTTATGCACATGTGGATTGCTATCACTCTTTTTCCAAGGAGTGATATTCGGGTGTGCTGTGAGGATGAGCTAAAAATTCTTTTTGCTGCGGTTGATAAAATTAAGATTGCTCCCGTGAAAGCCATGATTCGCCAATGGATAGAAAATCTTGGGACGATAGGACCAATTGAATGTACCTCTTTAGTGACACGAATTGCCATGCGGGTGGGAGCTTTACATGATGCTAATGTTGAATATCTTGCTACACCTCGCTCTCTTATAAATAAAGATTATCTTATTCATGGTCACTCTCTTAAGAATGGTCCGAACGATTCCCTCATATATTATTTTGTGGGATATACAAACGAGTTTCGGTTACCTAACCCGGACCTTCGTTTGTATACTCTCAAAAATCTAACCATTGAGCTCCAAGAAGCGGAGCGGTCTCGCAGGAGTGTATCTTCTCGCGAGGGCGCACAGATCGGAACAGCCATCTACCTCCGAGATGCCCACACCGCAGCCCACGGCTCATGGCGGGCCGAGGTACAGCCACCCGGGCTTTCTCCGGTGGGTACCCAGCCCCGCCACCTCACATGGCCGGGGGATCGGCGTGGCAAACTCCGGGATATGGCCCGGGGCTGTTTTCTCCACAACAACAATGGGAGGAACACTCCACCGACTCCGGATCAGCCCAAGGCTACAACTTTGAGCAGGAGATGAACAACCTCTCCTCACAAATGGGAAGACTCCAAACCACGGCGGAAGACACCGAGTATGCGCTCAACCAACACGTCTTGCAAACTCGTCAATGGCAAGAGCGCACCGACACCCAGCTCACCGCCCTCACCAACATGACGGAGCAACAACGAGCCGATCTTTTGGCTTACTTCCGTCACATGGGGTTCATTCCACCAAACCCATGAGCAAGAACAAGCTTGGGGGGGGCAGCACCCCCGCTAAGGTATCATGTATCGCAACTTGTATCCTTTATTGTCTCTTGTTTTTGCTTGTTCTTGCCTCTCATATGAAAAACAAAATAAAAATGATAAAACTAAAAAGAACAAAAAGAAGTAGCTTAGTTTCCTTTTATGCGCTGCAAGTATGTTGCTAGTCTTTCTATGTTGAGATGATGAATAGTTGCTCTGTTTTATTTCTCTCATGTGCCTAGTTTATAATTTAGAACTCTCCTAGTTTTGAGTTTGTTGGCTAGCAAAACTTGCTTAGAACCTGAAACTTGTGGGCTGCACATGCTTGAGCTGCACCTAAGTTGTTGTGAGATGATGATATGGTAAAAAGAGCTGCTATGATCTTGTCCTAAGTTGAACTTGAAATCTCCGGAATTTTGTTCCCAAAAATTGCAAAATCTATAAGTTCCCAAGTGATGATAAATTCCTACCAAAGCCATATGCAAATTTCCTTTGAAAACCTTACTCATTTGCTACTTGTTACTTCATTGAGCTTTATCAAAATTGTGTGACCCTAGTGAGATGCTTTTCATACTCTCATGATCAAGATCACGTACACATTCCACCTCATATGCTACACTTCTACACGGAAGTTAGCAACATGTCATGCCATCCACCAAAATAAAGACACTCCTCACATTTTATCACCTCTCTTAAAATATCAAAAGAAGGCATGGCTATGCAAAAGAAAAAGAAAATAAGGCTCACAAAAGATGAGCATGAAAAAAAAAAAAAAAAAAAAAAAAAAGCTGCTCTCATTTCGAGCATGGAAAAAGAAAGAAGAAAAGATAGCCATGCCCAAAATCCAAAATAAAAAGAGGTGAAACAAAAAGAGGAGTAGTCACATACACCACCACCATCATTTTCACACTTGCACATCTTGATCTACGATTGTATGACTTGCTATCTCCATGGATCCACTCTTTTGGTTTTGCAAAATATGAATGCAAGTATGCCTCATTTCATATCCTACCTTGAGCTCCACAAAAGCCTATTAGATGTAGGATGAGGCAATACACATGCCTTGGTGAGGAATACAAACACCACTAGAGCGATTCGAGAGTATCACTTGTGGAACGTGGTTTTACTTGAAAAAAATCCTTTGAAAACTTCCGGAGAATAAAAAGCAAGACAAGGGAAGAGAAAATAAATGCTCTATACACCGTTCTCTCTCTCAACCGCCCAAGGTAAAGTGAAAAGCACAAAGCCCCATGAGGACTAAGGGGAAGGGTGAGTTACCATTGCCAACTTATTCAACTCAAGGATGAGTATCTTTGTTATACACTTGGTACCTTTGAGAAGTAGGCATTATAGCAACTCTGATCAACAACCTAAAGTTCTACTACTTGCTCGGGACCGAGCAAGGGGTAAGCTTGGGGGACTTGTTGACGGTCGTTACGGACCAATTTCGACCAGTCAATTAGTCAAATAAATGAGAAGGACTAGGCATGTCTTACACGCATTTTACTTAGAAATAACCTAGTTCCACTTGTACCTCTAGATTTTTAGTGTGCGGGTGGATAATGATGAATTCCAGGCCCCGAGGCGACAAATCAACACTTTTACAAAACTTCCACTTCGCCGCGGGAATCAACTCCAAGATAAAAGGCCAATGACCACGAAATCCAACACAAAGAAGGCCACAAGCAAGCTGGAACAAAGACCAACATCCGGTGGGGGAGCCAAGCTGCCAAAGCCCGGCCCGGGAGGGGCCAGGACCGATTCGGCCGAACCCACCGGGGTGGTTCGGCCGAACCGATCTGGTGGCCCCCCAGCCCACTTTTCTCGGCGGTTTGCCCACCGCCTGCGGAGGTCGGTTCCACGCGCATTAAATGCCACCGACCTACGAAACCGCCTCCGGGAGCCGACCTTTCAAGCCTATATAAGGAGGGGTACCCCCCTCCTTAACACACACACAACAACACAAGGATCATTCTCTCCTCACACTAGAAGTTTAGAGGCTTTCTAGGTAGTGCTAGGCTTAGTAGTGGGCTGCCTCCATTGCTCCCAAGGTCTTGTGGAGAATTGGGTATAGCTCTTGTATCCTCTCTTTGTAAGACTTGATCTTTTATATATGGAATACTTTCGTTTATATCCTTGTCATGAGCTTGACAGAGTAGTCATGATCTTGCTTGATCGTTCATCGTTCGTTCATATGAGTTCATCGTTCGTTCTTCGTTCTTCATTAATAGAAGATGAACACATATCGAATGTTCTTCGTTCGTTCATACTTGATCATCGATTACTCTTGATCTTACTTGATTGATTGCCGTTCGTCGCTCATTCTTGAGCGACGAACGCCTTTGCATGACTTAGTGCTAGCTTTGATCCTTTCGTCGGCTTATGCTAGTTAGGCTAGTGTTCTTATGAATAGGCTTCGGGTTCATCGTCCCGCAAGGGTGCTCTAGATTTACCACCATGTCGATCCGTAGGGTTGGGGTGCCTCGAGGGATCTAGAGTTGTGGTTAGTGACGCCGGCATGGTGCTTGGGGTTATCTACCCACCTTTGAATGTGCTTCGTGTCCCACGGTTTGTAGAGGTAGGTGACAAGAAGTGACAGCCTTGTCATCCAAAGTAATCCTCCACGTTCGGGCATGGCATAGGAGTCTAAAAGGCCGGAGTCGCGAGGCGGACCTCGCGTAAGACGGATCTCCCGATGATGCCTAGGCATTAGACGCTTGCTTACGCTTGCATGATCTTGGATGTTAGGTAGAAGCTGCGCACTCATATGAATGTTGTATCATTAGGAGTAGTAGTCTGCTAGTCTAGTTTAGCTTTATCTAGGATTGCCTCTATCCCTTTTATTAGAGAATACATTGCCTTGGTGTGTGTCACACTATCCTCAACTTATTGCTCCTAACCCCTGCATTGGAATGTGATTACTTCATCACTCTTTTGTAACACCATGAGCATAAGTACTCTTATCAACCATGTCTTCCCTTGGGAAAATATAAATACGATACCCTTGAATACTCTCGGGTGAAATGCTACAACGGGTTATCCGTCCGCTTGCGGATATTCATGACCCACCTTATAATACATATCTAGTACTTGTCTTGGATGTGGATTATTTGGTTAAATAGTGCAAGTGACTTAAACCCTTGGCTCTCCCGCGGTCACGTGTTTCTTTCCGCGTGACCTTAAGAGATACCAACGAGATAGCCCGATCTCAAATCAATAGAGGAGAAGTACTTGGCACCCTTCGACCGATCAAACAAATCATCAATCCTCGACAAGGGGTACTTATTCTTGATGGTGACCTCGTTCAAGGAACGATAGTCAACACGCATCCTGTCAGTACCATCCTTCTTCACAAACAGAACATGGGATCCCCAAAGTGAAGTACTTGGGCGAATGAACCCCTTCCTCAACAGATCATCAATCTCCTCTTTCAACAACACCAACTCATCGGAAGACATCCGATACGGCCTCTTAGAAATAGGAGCCGTGCTAGGAAGAAGATCAATCACAAACTCAACATCACGATCCGGTGGATGTCCTGGCAAGTCATCGGGAAAGACCTCGGGGTACTCACAAACCACGGGTATCTTCTCAAGTGACAAACCCCGAATGTGACAAAGTCGTGTCTGGCAAGTTAGGAGCAATCGGCGAGAACTTCATAGAAATACCTCGATGATTCACTAAGGTCACAATCATCTCCTCACGGTGAATCACCCCCTTGTTCTTTGTCAACCAATCCATACCAAGAATCACCTCAATCCCTCGAGAGGGCAAGAGAGCCAAATCAGCCAAGAACCGAACACCCTCAATAAGAATCCAAACCTTGCGGCAACCCATCACACACTTTGAAGTCCCAAGAGGAGAAATAGCAACCACAGGAAGATCAAGCAAGACGGTGGGAATCTTAAGCTTCGAAACGAACGCGGACGACACGAACGATCTAGTCGCACCGATATCGAAAAGAAGAGAAGCTAAACGAGTAATTGACCAAGAACTCACCAAGTACGACGTCCGGAGCCTGCTGAGCGTCCTCCAATGTCACGTGGTGTTGCCTCGCACGAGAAGCACTCTGCTGCGGCTGCTGCTCGGCTGCCGACCGAACCGGACGTGGGGCGCCGTGGAACTCGCTGCTGCTGCGGCTGTGCGGCTGGCTCGGGTGTGGTGAAACCGTTGGGGGTCCTCCGAGCTACGTTGGGACACGCGTAGTACTTGTGTCCCGCCTGTCCACACTGGAAGCACTCGTTGGCGAAGGGCAACCCACTACTCGGTGGCCTCCAACTTGACTCGCTGTGGTGCTGGCACACGCTGGAACCGCTGCCCCTGTGGTGTGGACGGCCTCTCGTCCAAAGTTGCTAGACTGCCCCTATGGTGGTCGCGCAAGCTGCTGCGGACCGCTGTACCTCGCCTTCCGCCCTCGCCTTCTGCTGCCCTCCGTAACGGTCCAACTGTCCTCCGGACCTCTTGTGAGCCTCAACTCTCCTCGGATTCTCAAGACCATTCTCAACCTCTATAGCCTTGTCCACGAGCTCCTTCGGGGTAGAGTACCCTGCCACGTGGGGCCCAAACTCAGCCCTCGGTCCTCTCTTGAAGTAGTAGATCTTGTCCTGCTCCGTGGACACGTCACGCGGTGAGTAGAGCGACAGCTCGGTCCACCTCTCGGTAGTACTCGGCACTCCCATAGCTCCCATGCTCGGGTTCCTGAACTCGTCGGACTTCCTATCCATCACCCCCTTAGGGATGTGCTGTGCCCTCGAACTCACGCTCAAATTCCTCCCAAGTGATACTGTCGGGGTCCTCGTGGTTGGCCACGTAAGTGTCCCACCACGCGCCGGCTGCGCCTCCGAGCAAGTACGTAGCAAGTGACACACACTCGAGTCGGTGCACTCCATCATCGGTAGCTGCTTGGACACCGTCCCGAGCCAGCTGTCGGCGTCCAAAGGGTCGGTGCGGTGAGAGAACGTGTCCGGCCGAAGCTCGCGGAACGCCTCCTTCCTCAAGTCGGACCGACTACGGCCGGCGTGGTGCTTGTGGCTGCTGCAGCTGTAGAAGCTGCTCGTGGTGCTGCTACTCGCTGGTGGTGCAGCATCCGCATCAGCCCTCCAAGGATGTTGGTCCGTGTCGCCATCACCTCTGCAAGAGTCCGAGCGAGGAGGTGGCGGTGGTGGTGCCTCTTGCTGTCCTACACCCTCCTGCTCGTCCTGGTGCCTCCTGCTGCTCCGCACCCTCCTGCTGTCCAGCACCCTCCGGTTCTCCTGCTGCGGGATCCGGTGGTGCCTCTCCACCGCGACCATGCCCACAGCCTCGACCACGAGCACCCACGGCTCCTCCTCCTCGACCATGACCTCTCGCACCGCGGCCTCATCCAACAACACCCTCGACCGCTGCGGGTACGGCGCGACCTCTGCCGCCACCACGGCCTCGCCCACGTCCTCCGGGGGCCCGGTCGTCAACCTCCATTGCAGCCTGCTCGAACTGCACGTGAAGACCCCTTCCTCTTGGCATCTGTTTGAAAAAGGCACAAATCCAAAGATCAGTACAGATTATCCAACACTTTCTTCAAATCTTGAAAGAATCTTCATGATAGAATGACATGCATGCAAGATCAATTGTCCAAACAAACATAGAAAACATTATCCATTCAGCCTATCTTAAGTTCATATCTTCGATCGACAAGAAAGATTTCAAAGTTTGATGAATGAAGTTTAGCAGATCCGAGTTCTAGATCATGTCCTTGAGGTTACGTCCATTTTCTACGGGTCTCGTTCCTACGAGTCAAGTATGGCTCTAATACCAATCGTGAGGGACCCGAATTTCACTAAAGTGAAATCCGAACACTTTGTACCTTTTTGCCACTCCCGGGAGTGTGACACGTACATCTATCACAATTTAGCATCATCAAACCATAAGACAGAATTAAAACAAGGTGAGATACTAAAGATCATCCAATAACATAATCTCAATCTCAAATCTCATCATCATGGATACAAGATCGTGGCACGTAGGCCAACGAGGTAACATGAAAGGGATACTAGCGGAAGCGTCTCACATGAAGAACGGTGATGGGGCTCCAAATCCACAAGCGACTTGAGTGTAGGCGAGACCGTCACTCCTCTCCGGCGGCACCGTCCATCGGCTCGATGGGCTCCTCCGTACCAACGTCCGAAAAACAAAGTGGGAAAGCCGTGAGTACATAAAGTACTCAACAAGCCACAACTACCTAGCAATAATGTATGCATGCTTGGATAAATTCAAGGATAGGCAAGGGCTAGCACCTAAAGCAATTATTCCTCAAGTCTATGTGAAACAAGTTTTATAATTAGTCAAATTTTATAAGTGGCCTTGCAGGAAACAAAACAATCCTACAAGGGTCAAATTTTATGTCCAAGCACACCTCTACTAGACCACAGCTCGAAGCCGGAAGTAAAACTCCTATCGGAGGGGAGAAGAAGTAAACTAATCAAGTGGGTCGCTCAGAGGTAGTGCCCAATACCTTGGGCTAGGCTATACGTAGAGATTATATATCTCTACAGAGAGTAAGCATCCGTACCCACGTGAAGAGGTACTAAAACATAAGACCACCGTCGTGGCCTAAGCACAGACAACACTCACAAGATCATTCAACAAAGCATTGATCGGTAGGCGTCCGTCCCTCGAGTCCGGGATCCTCTAACCACAACAAGGAAAGAATGGTCCTAAAGGTGTAAAAGGCGTACCACGAGCCAGGTGGGATATCCTCTACTCATGGGTCGAGACAAACGCTCCAAAATCCCACTAACACTAACTCGCACCACGGCCGGCCATCCAGTCCTCTCGCTAAGTATCCCGATCCAGCTCGGCCATACGGGTCATGTGGTATGCTAGTAAACCAAAGAGCAAGCAAGCATAAGAACCGGTCCTCAAGCTGCCGTGGCGAGTCACCAATCCCTCTCCTCAAACCACAATCTCAACGAGCAACAAGTACCACCACAACAGGGACTCCATAACCCAAAATCCCTACACAACTATGCCCGTAACAGGCACTCTCTAAATAGGAACTCCCCAAAAGTCCCCAAGCACCTAATCACCTACACTCGCCCCGCAAAGTCCTACGAGGTATCTAGTACGGAAACGCGACACCTAAGAAGCACCTATAATTTATTTAACACAAAAACATGTATAATCATCATGTGGGGTTCAATTAAGCAACTAATCAATCACTAAGCATGCGAGTAGTAGCAAAAGAACATCATATGACAATCGATGGCAAGGAAAGCATGGTATGGCATAGGAATACTACAAGTGTAAGTAACAGTTCATATGCTTGAGTCAATTAATGCAAGTTGCTAAATAGGAGCAAGAGTGGTCAAGGATTGCGGCTTGCCTTGAAAACGCCGGTCCCGAGTCGGGTCGCGGTACTCGAACGAGCTGCTTTGCGGGAACTCCTCAAACTGCTGCTCCGGCGGAAACTCCTCGGTACCCTCGACACACGGATCGCGTAAAAAGGGTTAGGCACGCAAATCGAGGCAATAGGAAAAGGACGAAATGAACGACGGAATTTATGCTATAGAACATGACCAAAAACTACACTAACGCGTAGAGTACGTCGCTACGAGTCCAACACAACCGACCGCATATTTTTTTTTCTCGAATACGCGGGAGAGCTGCGCATCATTATATTAAGAAGAAAGAAAAGCTGGTCCAAAGGACCAGCGAGACCGTTAAAGTAACGGTCGGGATACAAACTCAACACCTCACCCTTACAAAAGAGCAAAGACTACAACAACACACCCAGCCCTAGATTCCCGAGGAATCAAGCCTCCCAACTCCGAAGCGCCGGCTACACCGACCGCATATTTTTCCGACACTCCAGGAAAAAGATATGAATTACAAAGGAAAAAGGATTATTGGAAATTCTAGAAATTCGGGAAAAGAAAATCTAGGGAATATTCTCGGAATATTCCCCGGAATATTCCCTCGGTCCAAGACCTGTGTCGTGGACCGGACCTACGTGCTCTTCTCTCTCCTCCTCTCTCTACGGTCTTCATGGACCGGGTCTATCCAAAGTTTAAAAATCGATCCCATGGTCCGATCCTCTCGGGTGGGCCCCACGGCCGACGTCGGCTCGACGTCATCCCGACGGAAGGGGCGGCGCCGCCTTGCTCCGCCGCGGGCGTGCCGGAATTCACGCACTCGGCGCTATGGCTCGCCGGTGGTGAAACCAAGGCCACCAGCAAACTCCCCCGGATGCCGCGCACTGCCGGAGCCCTCCGCGAGCACCGGCCCTCATCTCAACGGCGGCGCGAGCTCGCCGGAGATGGCGCGGCAGCGGGGCGAAAGGGGATAACCCCGGCACTCAACCAAACTCAGATTTGAGGCTACGAAACATAGCTCATGCTCGCGCGCATCTAACGGGACCCTTCCCCGACCATAAAGTTGACCGGAGCATCGCCGGCGGCGTAAACCGCGGCGGCGGATCACCGGAGTTCCACGAAACCCTAGCAAATTTCTTCCTTTTCCCAAATTGACGCGCGCACAAGCTCTAGAGGGCCTTAACGAAGCTAAACGGCCATGAAAAGGAGCATGAACGAGCTCAAGGGGCAAACTCATCGGCGCTCATGGCGCCGCGGTGGCGAGGCTCGAGGGAGACCACCAATTCGCCACGGAAATGAGGGGAAAAAGAGGGGAAAGGGGGCGGAAGCTCACCGGGATGCTTGAGCGGGGCTCGGGAGAGGCGGAGAAGGCTCGATGGTGACGGGCGACGAGGAATGGCGGCGGCGGACGACGGACGCGCTTGCACGCCTCCAAACGATGGACCGCGAGAGTTCCCGTTCCCGCGCTTCCAAGGGTCATCAAGAGAGGGGTGAGCACCGGGCGATAGGGCAAACGAAGGGGAAGAGAGAACGGAGATCCATGGAAGATGAGCCTCACCGGAGCGAGCGAACGGAGCCGGAGAAGACGACGGTGGAAATCTTCTTGCGCCTTGCTCATCCTCCACCTAGCGAGTCAAGAGGTGCGATTAGTACCAATGGAACCAGCAGCGCACGAGGGACACGATGGTGGTCGGGGAACTCACCCGCGTGACGGCCTACACCGGCGACGTCGGGTGGTCGAACGGCGAGCGGTGCCCTAGGGTTAGGGTTTCGCGTCCTGGCGACGCGAGGAGGGATGGGAAGGAGGCGGCGGCTAGGGGAGCTACTTGTAGTTGGATAAAGGCGGAGGGAGTGGTTCGTGTTGGACGGCAAACCGTGCGCGCGACACGTGGAGGTATCGGCGTCCGTGCCGTACGCGCGCGGGGTGGAGAGGAGAGAAAAGTAGAAGAGAACTGTTCATGCGGGCCGGGCCGGTGTTGGGCTGCGCGAGAGTGAGAGAGGGAGTTGAGTCGCGGATAGATTTGGTCCAAAACGACGGAAATTCAAACTTTCCAAATTTTGATTCTTCTCCAAATTTATTTTTACAAGTTTGAGTTACAAGATTTGGGCTGTTACAACTAATCTACGGAATATAGCTATGCTTAGAAGCGCTTAGGAACTTTGTGATGATACTCATCGCCACACTATACCATATATATATTTTGTGAAAATGTGCTAAAATGCATTTGGTGGTGTGTGTTGATGGGTGGGTGAATAGACCAACAATGTTAAGATGAAGTTGGGTGGGAAATTACTGGTCGTGGGCGAAACTCCTAGTACTTGGTATAGAGTACTTGATGTATAGGTGATGTCCATTTGCGATGGACGAGCGTTTGCCCTGCCATATAAGGACCGGTTCTTTAGACCCTAAATTGGTGATTTAGTGTACAACCACATAATCTGTTATGGGCAGGACCGTGCACCAAACCTTGGGTTACGTAACAAGAAGTTCCACTAGGTGTAGTAGATGATGGAGGTCCAGGGATCGTTTATGTGATGAAGTCCAAGTACTTTGCACATATATGTTGGACGGTAGGCTTGTGTCATATCCGTCGGATCCTTGGGCATTCGGGGTGGACTTGTGGGCGTGGCTAATTGAGGTGGCAACGTTATGTGCTTACTTGCAAAGAGCACATAGAAAGTGTACTAACCTCTGCAGAGTGTATAAAACTATCCGGATATCCGTTGTCACGGTATATTGACACGCCAAAACTTGAACTCTCGTTGATTAGCCACAAATATAAAATCCTTGATGTGTGAGTAGGCAGCCTTGTGCCGTTGAGTTTTGAAAAGGTGTTAGGTGTGGATATTGGAGATCCATCCCGAGTTAAAAACTTCAGAAGCTGGCGAGAAGGATTTATGCTCTTCCCGGGGCCTACAACCAAAAAATATTGACGGGTCCCTCTTTCGTTGATACTTATTCTTAGTGAGTCCCGCATTGCTTAGCTGCTAGCGCAAATGTCAAACCCCTTACCTATATCCTTGCTACAAGCCCCATGCATAAATCATATCTCTTGAGTAGTGTTGGAGCTTGTTGAGTATCTTATTTACTCACGGTTTGTTCATTGTGGTTTTTACTTGGACAAACTCCGGAAGAGATAGAGACGGTTAAGTTTCATCATATGCTAGAGTTGTCTGTGGATGATTGAAGTGATTAGCTTTTATCCTTTCCGTTGCATACTCTGGATTATTGTTACTTAGTCTTGTTGGTAAGTTCTCCATATTTCCTCGTATTTTAGTACTTGTATGAATTTGAGACTATCTATTTGTGCGTACCAACTAGTAATCCAGGGATTGGTACAGGATGCACGATATCCCTCCCGGGGAGGGGTGTCATACCATCTAGCTTTTTTATTAATTATAGTTAAATATAAATATTGAATCTCTCTATCTCTCTCTCTATATATATATGATGACATAATTATTTTAAAAAAAAACTAGATTTATGAATAAAACCTAGATCCAAAACTAGATCTCTATAAATGAAAGACTAAATAAACCTATCGGAGGTATGGAAAGGATATGTTTAAGTAATAAACAACCAATGAGAGGCATGTGGACCACACATGCTCTTTTTGGTAAAAAGAATGGATTCAAACCCTAGTAAAATGTACTACCAAATAAGAGGCTAAAATTATGGTTAAACACCCGGAAAAATACGAGAACGACTTGGACTTACCTCCTAGAACAAAATCCTTCGAAAAAAAATATATTCAAAACCTTCCTCTCCTCTTTTTTGGATTTTCCGCACGCCGTACGGATACACTATCCAAAAGCTCGCAAAACAGAGCTCCTGTCGGGAGGAGGGGAAGAATATTTATATTGTTCCATACGAGTATCGGGCAACATGACAGCACAGGGGCATCAATATTACAAAGATCCTGTATTAACGGCCACTATGATGTCACATAGTTGTCGACATTACAGACTTACCATGTAATATCGGGCAATAGTGACGTTACCCGACGCCCGATATTACGGAATGAGCGCGTAATACACTACCTCAAATCGGGCTTTTAGCGACACCACCTAGCGACGGGGAAATAAAACCCGTCTGTAGGAGACCCACTAGAGACGGGATTCTAGAAAACCGTCAGTCATATCCCACTGAAGTCAACCAATACAGTTTAAAACAAGCCCGGTTTAAAACAAGCCCCGTTTAAAACAAGCGAGACAGTGACGGGTAAACAAAATTCATCACTACTACTCTAAGCTATAGCGACGGATTTTTTATGGCTGTGACGGTTATTGAATCTCTGACGATGTTTCTATTTAGAAATAGCGACGATGAAATATGGAAACTGACGCAGTAGCGCACTGAGGACTTATATGCTAATTTGGAAGATGCTAATTCTCACAGCTACGGTTTATTTGTTGTTCCACATCACTTTTCTGGTCTCCTCACGAGACATGACCTTATCTTCTTCATTCCGCCTCTCCCTTCTCCCCTTCGTGCCTTTCCTCTCTCTCTAAACCCTAGCCACACCTCTCTTCTCTCCCGCATCCGGCCTCCCCTTTTCTTTCTCCCCACCCAGATCTGACTGCGGTGTGACCCCAAATCGAAGTGTCCAGTGGTGGCACAAGGAAGCCTCGACGCGTGCTAGCTATGGGCTCGATGCGCAACCTGATTGGCGAGCTCTGGGTTGGTAGCACCATCAGCGGCGACGATAGTCTCCTCCTCTTCTTCGATGGCAACAAATAGTGGCGTGAGGTGGAATTCTTCATTCCCAGCTAGGCCCAGGGCTGCCAATTTGTCACCTAGGGCGTGCTCGCCGACCACGGCGTCAACCTCTGGTGACTGGACCCCTGGTGAGGGCTCCTCAGCTGCAACCCCGTCGTCGGCGCACGTCTTCCTCGCGGTGAGCCTCGGACTCTTTCCTTTGTCACCTCGCTTTAGTAGGATGAGTTTGCTTAGAGCCTGCTACCTGTTTGATGAATTGCTGCATTAGGTTGCCTTGTTCAGCTCTCAGTGCGATGCTACCTAGGTTGTTGCATTGGAGTATTTGGCTTGTTGCAATGTGTGTAAGTCCAGTGCGGCAAGCCTTTGATAATAAACCGATTATTTGTCCTCATTGAGAATCATCACGGTGAGAGCAGTTGCTACAAGATGCATATATAAAATATCTTGCTTGCTTCCAGTTAATCTAAACCTGAATGTTTTGCTATTAGCCTTCCGACTGATGTCCAATAGGCCTATTGCCTGGACTGTGACTTCACACACAGTTGTGTTTCAGCATGTTCCATTGAACGTTCTATGTTCTTTTGCTAGGTAGTTCAGGTGCTCACGATAGTGTATGAAGTTATTGTTATTTTCCTTTATTTTCGTGGCATGATGTTTTTGCAAAATGTAGCAGCTTCTCTAAATGAGATCTCTCTTCCTTGTTCTGTGTGGAGACCTTTTGTGTTATGAGACTATAGGAATAGGATCTTGTTCATTTGACACTATTAATGTATTTCCTTTTTGTTCCTCCAAGAGTTTAATTTGGCTTCAATTTTTTTGTTCCAGGCTTGGGGCCCTAATCCAAGCATGATAATCATGGACTACTGATGTTGGAGATGATTGGCTATGAACTATTCCAAAAGGTCAAGGTACGCAAGCAAAGTCCTATCCTCTGTTGTGTTGATATGCTTTGCTACATGAAAGAATATTATAACTACAACTGGAATCTATAGATTTATTTGTTTTACTCAACTTGTGTAAGCTTTTCTGAAATCGGTGAGGGGCTAGCTTAAATTCTCATGATTTGTATATCCTTCTCATCTCAGATCAATAGGTAATTGTGTGTCGAACTACTTCACGTGGAAGGACATGCTGGTGAGTACCTGACAGTCTTATTTAATCTTTTTATTGCTAGGTTTCTATTTTGCTAACTTGGAGTTCAAAGTGGTTAGCAGAGCTATACATCAAACTATAGTTAGCATGACACTGTTTCCACCATGTGGTTAGTAGAGTGACAAATAATTTGTTTCCTGATAGTGCCAGAGATCTGTGTGCTAAATTTATTTACTGTTGTCACCGGATAATATCAATTTTATGGCTGTATAACATCATTTATTAATTTCTTGTTCTCTTAGAACAAAGTATTGGTTGTTTGTAAGAACACTAGCTATTTATTTTGATGATGTTGAACCTTCTAAAAACAGTTAACTTGGTCTCATAATGCTCTGTTGTCTTTGTGTGCAGGTCTCATCCTTCCCCATGCTTCCTCTTGGTGCCATGTGACTAATGCTTGTCTGCAGTATTTTTTCAGTCATAAGTTCCTGTTAGAAACTAGTGCTTGCTTGTTGTTTTAGTTATCCCTGTTAATCTTATAGTTTTGCATGGTTTCACTAGCTACTTGGTAGTTCTTGTGTT
Organism: Chloris gayana; assembly: GCA_031894775.1. Lineage (NCBI taxonomy): Eukaryota > Viridiplantae > Streptophyta > Magnoliopsida > Poales > Poaceae > Chloris > Chloris gayana. The sequence continues at coordinate 143,537 of JAUNZO010004987.1, forward strand.
AGTTAAACTAATTTCTTAAGCAGAATATGTACAGATTTTGTAATGTATACTGAATACTCCGTATGTAATAATCTTTGAGCTGTGGAATGGAGAAAAAGGGACCTCGCTGGTTTTTATATCTATCAGCTGTGGAATGGAATAAAAAGGATCTCGCTGGTTTTTTTGTTTTTTTATATCTATCAGTAGAGAAGGGAGTGTTGTGAAAATGCGTCCATGCTAAGAAGTAATAGAGACGGGGAATAGGCAGCAATCAGTAGAAATTAGTGACGTGTTTCAGAATACGTCACTGGAAAAAGTGACGGGTTTCAAAACATGTCACTATAAGGTTGTTTCAGCCGTCTATAAAGAATAGCGACGGGTTTCAAAATACGTCACTATAAGGCATTAGGGACGGGTTTATACACCGTCTGTGACTGAAAAAACTGGTAGTGACGGTTAAATCCCCGTCCCTATTGGTCAAGATTTAGAGACGCGAAAACATAGACGGGAACGATTTACGTCTATATTACAGCTATACCTCTGTCCCTAAAGACTGGTTTTGAGGTAGTGATAACGGTCGTTGGGTGATGTCACCACCGCCCGATACTACTGGGTCGGTTCTATTTTCAATGATGTTGCCTCTGCTGACATCAGCAGTGTCCGTTATTGCAGTGACCTCTAAAATAGCGTTGCACTGAGATGGCATCAGCAATAACGTCCAAGTAATAGCGTTTTTTATGCCCACTATTACTGAAAAATAACCCTTGATAGTTGTTTGTGTAGTAGTAAACTTAAGTATGTATGAACACCAGCTGAAATAATATCAGGAGCTATGGGCAGATCGGGCTTCCTTTCTTTGTGAAAAGCCGTCCTTTGCTTTGACCTCCAACATTTGGTAGACTTGTCATCCTGGTTTAGGGTAGTTCCTTCAGATGTAGCTGACATTTATTCGTAACAGTAGCATGACATGGTGTAGCAGTAATCATGACTTTCATATCCTCGTTAATTAATCATATATGGCAGATATAGAGCCAAACTGAATATCATGTTATTTCATATAATTGATTTCAGTAATTTTCCTACCAACGCAAGAGTTCTAGAAAATACTTATCTACGTATTTTGCATGGGTATACTTACATATAATTGACACTATTAGTACTGAAAACAATGTTTGATTGTTTCATCACTTTGCATCAAATCTTCCCCTTGCCTTTAAAAACTGTAGTAAGCAGAAGAGGACCTCCTCCATGGTGAAGTTCATGGACTTGGTAAATCTTAATGCTTCTAGCGTGATTTGACTGAGGTCCGGAGAACATTCAATTCTGACAAGTATTCGTCACGACGATACTAGCGATGGAAGCGTACCACCAGTAGCTAAAAACAGTTGCTGGTGACCTCCGGTCAGCAATACGATAATTCTAACGAAAAATACATTGTATGCCACTGACTTAAACTAAAACCTCTTGTACGCCATTTTGGCCCACGTGTTATTCACTATAATAAAATCTCGCTATAGCCACACCACTAAAAAACCTGTAGCCACGGCAAGAAAAACCGACCGTGGCTACAGTTGGAGTGCGGGTTACTGTGCTATTGGACCGTGGCTATAGAGGCCATTATAGCCACGGTTGGCTTTGTGAACCGTGGCTATAGTGGCCTCCATCAATAGCCACGGTCCATGTCATCAACCGTGGCTATAGTTTCTTCTATAGCCACGGTTGAAGAAGTGGACCGTGGCTATTGTTTTGCACGAGTATAAAAGGCCGCGTTCGGACCGAAAAGGAGCTCACTTCAAGTGTGGCGGCTCGAAAATTGAGGAAAAAAATGAAAACCCGGGGGGAAGGTTTTAATCTCGTTTTTTTTTTTGCAGAAATTTGTTCTCCATGGTAAGAGAAACTCATCCCATGTATTATTTGTTGCTATAATGTTGTAATCATGGAGAATTTTGGATTACCATTTGACCTAGGTGTTGTCGATTCCGAGCTCTTCCTTCAGAGTCTCCAAGAACCACTTCCATGTAGCCATTGACTCGACTTCTACAACTGCCATCGCTATTGGGAAAATAGAATCGTTTGGATCAATTTCTACAGCCGTAAGCAGCTGACCACCAAACTTAGTCTTGATATGACATCCATCCAAGCATATCAGTGGCCTACAGCCACTAAGAAATCCCCTCTTAAAAGCATCTAGAGAGATGTACAAACTACTGAAATGACCCTGATTTAACCTCGGATAGAAAGTGCTACCAGGGTTAGACCTTCTCGATTCATGACCATAATCCCATAGCATATTGAACTGCTCAAGCTCATCACCATAAATCTTGTCCAATGCTCTCCTTCTAGCTCTTGCTATCTTACTCCTGGAAGGCGTGAGATTCCTCTCTCTCTCTCTCTCTCTCTCTCTCTCTCTCTCTCTCTCTCTCTCTCTCTCTCTCACACACACACACACTTAGGATATTCTTCTGATTCCTCAAATGGGTTGAATCATTGAAGATGTGAGCTTCCTGCCGTTTTGAAATGAGATATAGAAGCTGGAATATATATAAAAAAACTTATATGAGTCTACGACACAATTTAACTAGTATACACTATTTGCCTCCTAAAGATAGTGCAATGGTCTTTTTTTTTTCAGGTTTAAGTAGAAAGGTTTACCAACACTGGGAACACTCTATTGGAGGTAGAGATAGCATATTTTTTTTGTTCCAATGGTCCAATGAATATATGGTCCAATTTTTTACTGTCAGTTATGACATGTGAAGATATAGCCTCTTCTCCAAATTCTTCTGTCTCATCAGTTGTATTTAAACCAACAGTGCTTATCTGAGAATGCATGCACTTTAGATAGGTGTCTTGTAATATCATCTTGATGTTGGATTTCTGGATCATCTGTCAATTGTGTGACCATACTCTTCTAATCTTTTTACAGTGTCATTTCTTTTTTGCAATGTAAGTATGTCAAAGTTATTTTGATAAAACAGTTTTATTGACTTGAAAGTAGTCTGTTCACTAGGATTGATGACCTAATGTTTTTTAGGAACCTGAACCCTTTTTTTTCTTTTGATTGCTAAGATGTAGTTGTGCAATGCAACATAGTAATTGTGTAATATAGTAAAGGAAACCGCCTGTAGTTGGAGTTATTCAGAAAAGAAATATTGGGTGATCTAATTGAAAATATGATAAATTATTTTACTTGTATTGAATAGGTTTTTTTTCTAATCCGTGGCAACGCAGGGGCATCCAACTAGTCAGTGAAAAATAATGTTGTTTCCGGTGTTGGATTGGACTAGGGCCTACTGTACGTGCTATTGTAGGCCAGCCTTTTTAGCCCACGCATCGACAGACCCATTCCTTCATTTTACTAGACCATAGCCCAGGCAGCCCCATAAGAATAAATGGACCGCCAAACTTGTTATATTGCGACAACGGGCCGGCAAACTTCATGTTTATAAATGCAGGCATCCTAAATTGTGACGAATCTCAAGTAGGTTTTCTGTGAGTTATTAAGCCCCTTGTGTTGAAAGGAGCATTTATAGTGAACTGAGCACTAGTTAGTTAAAGGTTCGTTATGATGGAATAGGTTGAAGCCTCTGATTCTCCTATGAAGTTTAACTAGAACTTGATACAAGAACCATGGAGTTGGCAACGAAGACAATCACGGTTGAGGCTTTCTGTGCTATCCCAGGACCAGCTACAGCTACCCCGGATATTCTATTTCTTGGTCAGGAAGGAGTAGCTTTCTGCTATCCGAGGACAGGTGTGGGCAACCGTTCAATATTCAGAGACCGAGTCCCTTTGCATTCTACAGTAGCTGCAGGTACAGTAGTACCAATCAATAATAATAGTATTCAGTGACCGAGTCAGGAAGCTCTTTTTTTCCCTCTAATATTCAGATACTACGGCAGCGTCACCGAATAGTATGCGGAGGATCTACGAGGCACGTACGAAATATTTGTGTGGCCCGGACCCCGGGCGAAAATGTCAAGAAAGGGATGAGATGGTGCGAGCCCGTGTGGCCTCGGATGTCCCCCTTGTTCGGAACATGGAATGGACAGGTCTCGACGGCCGCCGGGCCGAGTCTCCCTTGCCCGTCTCCCGCGTCACCGCGTAAGCTGCAGCCACGTCGTCGTTGTGATCCTGCGCTAGTATACCGCGTCCGCCACGGTCTGCCGGCCAGGAAACTCCGATTCCGCGGCCGCTCGTGCATGAACCCGTACTTGAAGAAGTTGAAGGGACCGCGCGCACGCAGCAAAGCCGGGGTATGGTATGGTATTCGCAACGCCTGCAAAGCGCCATTGAACTCTCGCTGCTGCTAATAAGGGCGGGCCAATTGGGCTTGCCACTTGCCAGCAAGTAGCGCGCCCCACTTGGGATGATATAACTACTCTGCGCAGAGGCCTATCATCGGGGGTACGGTGAGGATCGACCTCACTCACTCACTCACTTGGGAGCCATGCGTGATGCACGAGTTCCTATCTTACTGTACAAAGCTTACCAGGACAAGGAGGCTGGAACATTATTTATGGCGTGCGCATGTGCCACCGGCTTTTCACTGTAACAAAAACTCGCTATAGCCACGTCACCCAAAATAAAGTAGCCACGGCAAGAAAAATTAACCGTGGCTACAATAGGTGGCGGGGTTACCTGCCATTGAACCGTGGCTATAGAAGCCACTATAGTCACGGTTGGCTTCGTGAACCGTGGCTATAGTGGCCTCCACCAATAGCCACGGTCCACATTTTCAACCGTGGCTATAGTGGCTTCTATAGCCACGGTTGAAGAAGCGTACCGTGACTACTGTTTTGTACAGTATAAAAGCCGCGTTCGGACCGAACAGGAGCTCACTCCAAGTGTGGCGGCTCGAAAATTGAGAAAAAAAAATGAAAACCGAGGGGGAAGGTTTTGATCTCCTTTTTTTTTTTGCAGAAATTTATTCTTCATGGTAAGGGAAAATCATCCCATGTATTATTTGTTGCTATAATGTTATAATCATGGAGAATTTTGGATTACCATTTGACCTAGGTTTTGATTTTGATCTGTCAAATTCCTCCATGTTTGTAGGTTTGTTGTTGGTTTGAGTTATGTATAATAAGCTCATATATCATGTGCTTGTGTTGCATACAAAAAAATCATGTCTTACAAGCCTTTTTCATGTCAATCAATTTAAGATCTACTTTATGCTCTCTTGAGAGAGACCCCTAGAGCACAATTTATTTATTAAAAAAATTTGAGTCAATTAATAATCATTTGTATAGTGGGTTTTTATATATGATAGCATTGTCTTATGCAATATATTAGTTCCCTTATATTTTCTATAAATATATAATATTCATAATGGTACATAGATTATTTAGTAATTAATTAATAATTATTAATTCTAGCACATTGTGTTATGAAATATATTAGTTTCCTTATATTTTCTATAAATACTTAATATTCATAATGGTAATTATTTTATTTAGTAATTAATTTATTATAATTTATATTCATGTAATGCTTGTTTAGATGGACAAAACATGGATGTACGAAGAGTCAAGATTAAGTGCATATTTCCGAGGTCAAGTCGATGTATTTCTCAAGAGGGCTCGCCGAGCATGCTAAGCGTCTAGGAAGACAAGAAATATATTGTCCATGCGTGGACTGCAAGAATCAAAAATTGTGGACAGATACACTTGTAATCAAATCTCACTTAGTGAGGAGGGGTTTCCTGGAGAATTATACGAGGTGGACAAAGCATGGAGAGGACGAGCCGGTCGAAGTTGAGTTGCAGCTGATTAAAGTTGAAGAAGAACAGTTTGTCCAAGTTGACGAGACTTTTGATTTTCATGTCGAAGAAGAACAATGTACTGATTTTGTTGTTGAGGAATTGTTATGTCATGTTGAGCCGCAAGTTTTACTCAATGCAGGGACAACAGGAGGGCTTAATAACTTTGCAACGATAGAGAAGGCATCAAAGGATTTATTGTATGAGGACTCTAAGGGATGTTCTAAAGAGAATACTTTGTTACGTATAGTTCTCGAGCTCATGAAAGTGAAGGCCATCCATGCGTGGTCGGATGCCGGTTTCACTGAATTGTTGGATCTTCTTTCGGATACACTGCCGAAGCCAAACTTGTTACCAAAAAACACGTACTATGCTAAGAGACCGATATCCCCAATGTCGCTAGGTGTGCAAAAAATCTACGTATGTCCAAATCATTGTATATTATACCGGGAGATAAGTTCAAGGACCTCGTGAGATGCCCAAGGTGCAAACGAAGTCGTTACAAGACGAATGAGGAGTATGATGTAGACACAACTAATAAGAGGGGGAAGAATGACAGGAAGAGGAAGAAAAGCGATGATCGTCAATAGTAGCGACGATGATAGTAAGGTTCCAGCCCTGGTCATGTGGTACCTACCGGTGGTCGATCGCATAAGACGGATATTTGCCAACCCAAGAGATGCTGAACCGATGACATGACATACACGTAAGAGGGACCCTAATAAGTCGAGTCATCCATCGGATGGAACCCAGTAGAAAAACTTCGATCGTAATCACCGTGACGACTTCTCGCACGAGCCAAGAAATATACGGTTTGCATTGAGTACAGATAGGATGAACCCTTTTGGTATGACGAGGAACGTTCGCAGCGTTTGACTCTGTGCTGCTAACAATGTTCAACCTCCCGCCATGGTTGTGCCACAAGAGGAAGTACATATTATTGTCCATTCTTATATCCGGACCGAAAGAACCCGGGAATGACATAGACGTCTTCCTGGAACCATTGTTTGAAGACATGCAGTAACTATGATTGGAAGGTGTGCGTATGTGGGATGAGCACCAAAGAGACTACTTCACGTTGAAAGCGATCATTTTCGTGACCGTAACCGATTCCCCGACGCTAAGGGCGCTTTCGGGCCAGGTGAAAGGAAAGGAGGCATACTTTGTATGTGTTGATGATACATTACACGTGTATCTTCCATCATCCAAGAAGACATTGTACACTCGAAATCGTCGATTCTTACATCGGAGCCACCCGTATCGATGGATGGCCAAACAATTTGATGGTACGAATGAGACCGGCGAAGAACCTCGACGTTGGACCTCTAGGGATGTCTTTGATAAGACAAAAAATATTAAAGCTACATTTGAAAAGACCGTGAAGGGAGTTGCAAAGTCAAAAGCTGCAACGCCGTATAAGAAACTTTCCATATTCTACGGATATCTCGAGTATCGGGAAGAATTAGAAGTGACTCATGCATTTGACTGGATGCACATTGGGAAAGGTTTATTTGACAGCACTACCGGCCTTATACTTGGCATACATGGTAAGACAAATCATGGACTGAACGCACGTAAAGACCTTGCAGAGATGAATATTAGGCAAGAGCTCCATCCGCAAGAAAGAGCGAACGGAAAGTACTATTTCCCGCCGACTGTTACACCCTAACGCGTGAGGATAAAATAGCATTCTTGAAATGTCTACACGGGATTAAAGCACCGACCGGTTTCTCATCGAATGTCCAAAATCTCGTGGACATGAAAGACTTAAAGATAATGGTTACAACACTCACGATTGTCACACACTACTTTCGGTGTTTCGGCTATCGCCATCGTAGCTGTGAAATCTGAATGGTTGAAGTTGACTATAACTCATTTGTGCTACTTCTAGAACATAGTCTCAAAGAAGGTGATCAATAAACACGAGTTGGATAACCTACGAACCCACATAAAGGAAACAATGTGCATGCTCGAGATGTGCTTCCAGCCATCCTATTTTGATACTATAGAACACTTCATGCTTCATATTGTTGACCAGATATCTGCTTTGGGCCCCGTCTACATGCATCATATGTTCCCCTACGAGAGGTTCATGTATGTTATGAAACGCTATGTACGTACTCGTTGTCATCCGAGAGGGTTCAATGATTGAAGGCTACACCACCGAGGAGATTATTGAGTGTTGTGTAGATTATATTAAAGACGGTAGATCTATTGGTGTACCCGTGTCTCGTCATGAGGGAAGGTTAAGTGAAAAAGGTATACGAGGACGAAAATCATTCACCGACCGCGAATATAAACGAGTCGACAAAGCCCATTTTGATGTACTGCAACAATCACGTATCGTTGCCCCATATTTCGTAAAACACATTGAGGAGCTTGAACTGAACAATGTTCGAGGCAAAAGCGGTGCATGGTTAGTACAGGAGCACAAGAAAAACTTTCACATCATGGTTCGAGAGTCAAGACCTTTCACGTGGGGACTCGATGGATGAGAAAATGTTGAGAATTTTAGTCGTCCGACCTTCAAAAGCTGTGGTGACTTATCAGGCGTATGACATTAATGGTTTTACTTTTCACACTTCAAAGAAGGACACGAAAAGTAAGTGTCAAAACAGCGGAGTTCGAGTTGAAGCCCTTGATGACGATAACAATTACACCTCATATTATGGGTATATAGAGGAAATTTGGGAGCTGAACTATGGACCAGATTTGCAAGTTCCTGTCTCCAAATGCAAATGGGTCAAACACCCAAGTGGGGTGGAGGTCGATGAATATGGGTTAACCCTCGTCGATCCGAAGAATGTAGGTTATAAAGATGACCCGTGGATACTTGCTAAGGTAGGAGAACAAGTGTTCTATGTACTCGATCCAAAGGATGAGAAGAAGCACATTATTATTCCAGGTAAATAAAGAATCCTTGGAGTGGATGGGGTCGACGATCAAGATGCATACAACCAAGTATGATGAAGTTCCATTATTCGTGGATCCGAAAAAATTAAAGTCATTGAAGCAAAACTATTGTATCAAGGAATGCCATACTGCGCATAGATTGCGAAGGAAAAATCGTTCAAGGATAATGTACCTTTATTATTACATTGCAATGTACTTATTATGTATTCAGATATGTACCTTTATATTTCATTTGCATGTACTTATTAATTTTTAGCAACTTTAATTAATTCAATAATATTTTAATGAATTTACAGCAATGTATAAATGAATTTTATAATTTATTAATTATTTTCTGCCACTTAAATCAATTTAACAAGTTTTAAATAATATTTCAGCAATTTTACTTTAATTTAATAATGTTTTAATTAATTTTAGCAACGTTAACGGATTTAATAACTTGTTAATTATTTTTCTGCCACTTAACTAAATGAACAACATTTAAATAATTTTCCAAGCATCTTTACTTAATTTACTAACGTTTTAATGAATTTTCCCCACCGTAAACAAATTTAATAAGTTAAATCAATGAACATCTTTTAAATAATTTTCCAAGCAACTTTAAATAGTTGAACCACATTTAAATGAATTTTCACAAACGTACATGAATTTAATAACCGGTTAATTATTTTTCTGTCGCTTAAATGAAATTAACAATTATTAAACAAATTAATTTAACCAATTTAAACGAATAACCTTAACAATAACCACGGTTGGCTTCTTCAACCGTCGCTATTGTTAACCTTAACAATAGCCACGGTTGAAGAAGCCAACCGTGGCTATTGCAGTGGGTGTGCTGCAGGCGGACGTTTAGTACCACCTCGCCTGTCGAATGTCGGCCGAACCAGCTTATAAGCTCCACTCCGCAAGCATGTTTTGAAGTTACCAATATATTGTGGGCTCGCTTTGGCCTCGTGGGCCGCTCGGTTGTTTCTAGCCCTATTTCGGTGGGTCAAAAATGTTATTCGCCCTCTCCAGATGGCTCGAGCCTATGGGCCAAAATTTTTACTTTTCATATTTTTATTATAAAATTTCATTAATAGTAAAACTTGTATATATATTTAGATTTAGATTTACTCTTTAGATCTACATTTTAAAACTTATATATATATTTAGTTAAAATATTTAATAAATGTTTAGGTTCACTTTTATTTGAAATTTTACAAAATAACAAGTAATGATCCATTTGTTCACTTAAAGTATTTAATTAATAATGTTTAAATGTTAAAAATAAATAAGTAGACACCGACCAATTATTTTTGAACAATGTAAATCAGTGAAACAATATTTCTAAAATTGGCAGTAGTGATTTGGGCCTGGCTCTTAATATGAGGCACATTAGTAGTTCATCCACCAGTTCATTAATATTGCATGTTTTATTATTTTGATTTCTATTTAAATTTTAAAACTTGTATTTAGTACTCAAATATTGTCCAAATTCAGTGATTCTTGTTTCTAAATTTTTGTAAAATTCCAATCTATCCATTTTCACTTTGTTTTGTAAGAATCTCAAATTTATTTTCTTGAAATATCTATAAACATACTTATGGTTCATTTTGACATTTATTTAATCAGTTTTATTTCATAAACTGTATCAATTTTGACCTCAACATTCCGTTGGTATGCATGCCATTTAGAAACACACACGTGTATTTTCTCGGTTCAATTTTTTGAACATATAAGTGTGTCTCGGATCAAACAACATGAGTTTTCGTGTAAACCTCGACTCACTCGAGACACATAGTCCCATTTGAACTTTTTTTTTTGTAAAAATCTTTCAAAAAAATTATCAAAAATATAAGTGAGTTGGAATGCTCGGGAAACAGTGCCATGCCAAAATGTAGGTCAAACGGTCTTATAGTTTGCAAATGATAAATGTGCAAAATAACGAGGAAAATGTGGTGTCATTTGATTTTTTTGTATTTGGACAATTTGTATTATTTTTGAATTGAAAATTGGCACACACGTCTTTAATACCAACTAAAATCTACTGTAATTTTGTTGGAATTTTATAAATTATTTTTGTCATGTAAAAGTCAAGAAAAACAATTTTGTAGATTAAATATTATATTAAAAAGTTATGTAGAAGAAAAAATAAAAAATACATATGTGTTTGTAAACAACTAAAACAATGGCATGCCAAAAATTAGATGCAAAGGCATTATAGTTTTCAGAATAAAAATTAAAGATGTAAAAGAAAAATTACACGTAAAAAACAAACTCTCTCACTAAAAAGTGGGCCTGAGAAAATACAATAGCCACGGTTCGTTTCAACACGAACCGTGGCTATTGTATGTGTCATCGACATGGCGGGCCCACAAGTCGATGGGTGGACAATAGTCACGGTTGGAGTTGGAATGAGCCGTGGCTATTGTAATATGTCCCACCGACATGTGGGGCCCACGCCACTATCTCGAAAGATAGTTAAGTGTGGTACGGATCGCCTTGGGAGATGATTGACGAAGCAACCATACGTAGCATCACATTAACAAACATACACGATTTGCAAGTTTACATAATTAAGTCTTGATTACAACATAGAGTTTGAAATAAAAGATACATTAGGTTCGGACATTAAGTTTACATAACCATGATCTTTGTTCGAAATAAAGTGCGGAAGCGATTACATAACACGACGATACATAGATAACTTGTGCGAACCGTGCCGGCCTAGGCCACGGCTCACTCATCATGCGTCGGAGCGCTAGGAACCCATTCAATGGTCCACTCTTTGGGCTCTTCTCCATCCCACACAACCTTACCACAACAATCGCAAAACCCGGCTTGCGGGAATCCCGAAAATACACATGTAGTGGCAAAGCCCGAGTATCTAGCATACTCCGCAAGTCTTACCCGTCAAATTGGTCATCTAAGACCGACACCTAGATGCATGGGGCTTGACCGGTTTAACTTGGCATTTTGCATAAAACGGCGCCTATGCTAATTAGGTTGGCACTTTTATGACTTAGCCAAATTAACAGGGTTGTTGCATAAAAGAAACTTTAGTGAGCATACTAACAAAACAAGAATTTGCAATACAAATTGATATCAATATAAAACAGCAAGCTTCTCATGCTTCTCCTCTTACTAAACATTGTAAACTGCTCGAAACAAGTGGTACTCATTAACCGAGAGGAAATGGCGATAATTATCGAATTATTAATCCTGCAGGAAAGACCCAAATGCACGACATACGCATCATTTAAGAACACGTATGGCCACCGTTCGCGAGTTCATCATAAAGCAAAACACGGGGCCACCGACCCCGAGTACACGTCCCCTTGCGACCGTTCAACAGCGTGCCCAAGGCTTAACCCGTGTACTCTCCAACGGTCCTCAACCCGTGCAACCACCGTGCCATACACATCACCTCCGGGTCGGTGAGATATCCGGCTCACTTTACAACTTACAAGCTACATAGGTTTACCAATCCCCATAAGAAAGGTATGCAAATGGTACACAACTCAAACTTGTTCGCGGAGCCACAATGGGGTGTTCTCAATTTTAACCAATTCATCATGTTCAAATTTAGTCATAAACCATAAGTGAGGTTCCCATTCTATCGTTGACTCCATAGGCATAGCATAGCAATTCTAACGAGGATATGACATATAATCAACATAGGACATATGGGAATTTTATGCACGTGGATTTCCAATCAACTCCTAGAACTTAAATGCACATTCATCATCCTTAATATAGTGATAAAGAAAGACATTTCAAAATAAAAGGAATGCACCGGGGCTTGCCTTGAGAGTGATCGAAGTTAGTACTAGCTTCACAAGCGTTGAGCGTGGCAATAGCTTCTTCCGGCGGGATCAATTCGGCGTCGTCACCTAAGGAATGAAATGCAATGCATAAGTAACATGAATACAAGGTCGATGATGATGGTAATACATGTGTGCTGTTTGAAGGGGTGCATATGCATAAGTCTAGTACAAGTTGGTTTATAGGACTCCTAGTACGCGTAAATACATGAGCTTGCTCTCCTTTAATGGAGTTACTTTCATTAACAAGTATAACCCTAATACATGAGCAAAACTCTAATGCTTGACATGAATGCTATGGTTAACATGTAGGTTCAGAATTTAAGAGAAGAATTAGTAGAGTTTTACATGCAAACCAATTGAGATTCCTAGGGTTAAGTGACCATCATCACATGTGATGACGATGCAACCTAACTCGAGAATTTGATAACAAAATTAACACATGCGGGAAATACATGGAAAGTTCTTACTAAACCTGCCATAAGGTGCTATGTGACATGGTGGAAAGTGAAAATTACATAAACATGTAAAAACATAGTTTTTAGAAGCATAAACCTATTTATACACTTGCTGAAATTTAACCTTTTATGGAATTAGATCTAGGGTTAGCAAAAATAATTATTTAACGTGCTCCAAAAATTAACATGGGATTTTCTAAACATGCACAGTACCAGGAGGAAATTAATTACCAAGTTTCATGCAAAAATAGTTTATACAGATTTAATTAAAAATTAAATACAGAGAATGCAAGAAATGTAATAACTTGAAAAATATGCAATGAAATGCAGATCTTCCAGTGCCAGAAATTCAAGTATGCTTAGGTGAAGGCTCTGGCCAAGTAGCATTATTTTTGGATCTATATACTTAAAGTTATGACTCAGATGAGTTTTCAGGGATTGACTTTTAACATTTTTGTAAAAATATCAAAACATCCAGATCTGGCCAGTTCATGTTACTTTTATGAAAGTACAGGTTTTATAGTTTCCAAAACATTTTATTTTGTAATTTTTGGATCTTTCAAACGGGAGATATGAATTTTTCAAAATCGAATGAAGTTCGGGTCTATTTACGAAATTGCCACTAGGGCAATTTTGAACGGGGCGGCGCGCGTGCTCCGACGAGCGGCGGCCGGCGCCGGCGAGGTTTGACGCGGCGGCGTTCTAGGGCAGCGAATACCCGGGGCCTGGTGGGGAAGGATGCGCGCGGCGTGGGGAAGACGATGGTGGGGGTGGCGAGGCTCAACGGCGGCCGGAGCGGCGCGGCGGCGAGCGGCGGCGAGCGGGCTAGCTACGGCGGCGTCGCGCGTGCGGCACAAGTGGAGAGAGGAGGAGGGAGCGGGTCCGGGAGCACCACCCGAGCACGGGGGTCGCGGCGTGGGCTCGGGCGAGTCGGGGCGGGCCGTGCGAGCGGCTCGACGGAGGGGTGCGGACGACCGGCGGCGGCGTTCTTCTCCTTCTCCAATTTCCGGCGGGGTACTGCGGGACACGAGGAGCGGGTCAGCAGGAAGCTAGAGGGCGGCCTTGCGCTTCACCTCGGCCAAGAAATGAGGCATGAGCACTCGCCTAGACCGAGCTAGGGGCGGAGGCGGCCATGGCGGTCCTCCCGGCGGCGGCGGCGGTTCCTTCGATTCCCGCGCGGGTGAGGGGAGGGGCAGCTAGGCAGGGGCGCGGGGAGAAGCAGAGGGAGCTGGGCAATAATTGGTTGCGATGAATGGGCGGGGCTTGGCCTCCATGCCGTTTTCTAAGGAGGAGAGGGACGGCGGCGGGGGGTGGTCGGCGGCGGGGCGGTGCGGCTTCAATTCCCGGCCGCTCCTGTTGGCCGGCGGGTACATGGGCAGTTGGGGAGGTGGTAGGGGGTTGCGTGGCGACAGGACGGGGCGGGCGCGTGCCTGGGGCGGCGCCCAGTGCTGGTCGGACTAGCGGTCCGGCCGCCATTGCCCGGGGGCAACAATGGGTCGAGGTGGTTTTTTGAATTTTGAATCTGCGGTTTGAAAATTTGGACAAAATTCATGGTTCTGATGCTCGAAAAATAAAAATAAAAATATGTGGAGCTCCAGAATGATGTGCTTTAATTTTTATCTTTTAGTTTGAAGTTCTAAATTTGTTTCCAAAAATTCATACAAAATTCATAAACAGAGGCATTTCAGATTTGAATTTGAATTTTTGGGCATTCAAAACTTTGTTCAAAAATTTTGTAAAAATGCTGTAAATTCACCTTTTTACATGAGCAATGCAGTGGTGCAAAAATATGTGGGTGGTGCTTTTATAATTTTTTGCACTTTTCTTAAGGGTTGTGTTAGGATTAGGGTTTAAGCTAGGTTTTGCCTTTTTCTTTTATTTTTTTCTTATTTTCTTTTGTAGGATTAGCATTAGGGTTTTGTTAATGCCATCATTAGGATCTTAATTATGTGCTTAACCTTAATCGTGACATGGGATGTCACACCTTAGTGTTGGAAGGCTTCCTAGAGCAGCAACCCGCTTTTGAGAGCAAAATATGAATAACCCGCTTTTGATTAGAAGGATGTTTGCTCCAAGCACACATTAAGGCCACCTTGTGCCTTGTAGTGCCTTGTGCTGCTGTATGTTTCTTGTGGTGCCTTGTGGTGCTATATCTTGGATAGGATGCATTCCTTTTTCTAACCGGCTTGCCAAATATTCTGAATATGCATCTATTTATTTTATCTATCTGCTTTTGGCAAACAGCTTAGTGATTTGTTCTTTCATCTGTCAAGCTAAATCAGAACTTGGATGATTGCTGTTTGGTCTGGGATCTTTGATCAATCATTTGAAGTTCATTTTATTGCATATATTGTTGCTCTTGTAGAATATATTTTTAAAAAACACTAAATCTGCAATAGGTGCCATTTCTGTCTTTTTTATATTAATCCAACAAATAAACACGGTTAGAAAATAAACAAGCCCTCATTACACCTCATAGCCCTTTGGCCTCTTTTTATCATTCACTTATCTACATTCAGTGCTTGACAGTTTATCGAACAGATCTGAAAATTGGGATGCTTAAGCTATTTCTCGATGTTCTTTACTCCTTTCTTCACATATCACTCGGTTGCTGAGATGCTTAAGCTATTTCTGTTGATAGATGATTGAGATCCTCTTGCATTCCAGTACCTAGTAGCAAGTAGTAAAGCTTTGCCCTGAATTACCTTGTTAATCTTTGTGTCCTGAATTGTTCATTCATTTTATGAATTATGTTAAATATGTTGCACCTATTCATGCTAGGCTTTCTAATTTGAGTGCTCTATGGTTGAATAACTATCAATGCTGTTATAAAAGCCTTTGTGCTCTATGGTTTAATATATAAAAGCACATATTCTTTCTCCTCTCTTCCTCTCTTTTCTCCTCTCTTTCATGGCTAGACCATAGTTTTTAAATAAAAACTATTTTCTCCTCTCTTTACTCTTTTCTCTCCTCTCTTTTCTCTTTTTTCTACTCTATTTCCTCTCTTTTCTCCTGTCTTCCTCTGTTTTCTCCTCTTTTTCATAGCTAGACCATTATTTTTCAATAAAAACTATTTCCTCCTCTCCTATCTCTTTTTTCACCTCTCTTTCCTCTCCTTAATCTCTTCCTCTCTTTCCGCTCTTTTCTCCTCTATTTCCTTTGTTTTCTCTCTTTTCTCCTCTCTTTCCTCTCTTTCCTCCTCTAATTTATGGTCTAGCCATGCTCGATGGTGAAAGCGGGCAAAGTGAGATTAGTGTGGCAGCATGGATCGCATCCTCGGATGTTGGAAACATGTTGACATACGAGTCAATGACCATAATGATAGCATTGGATGGCCGTTGATTCGGCAACCCGCACTGAGAGCAATCTTTTTCTCTTTTTTTCTTTAAATTGCCTCTTCCATCTTTCGGTCTCGAAGGCCCTTTAAGCACATGAGGCTTGGAAGCTGCTCGAGCTCTCTAACCTGGCATTGATATTGTTTGGTACATGGAGCTGTTTGTACCAAGTATAAAATCCATGCTGTGTTAGAGGATTTAGGCGCTTTTAAGTCTTGTGTTCTTTTGTGCCTTCGACACGTGAAGATAAAGATAGGCATGCTCGATGATGAAAGCGGGCAAAGTGAGATGAGTGTGGCAGCATGGACCGCATCCTCGGATGTTGGAAACATGTTGACATACGAGTCGATGACCTTAACGATAGCGTTGGATGGCCGTTGATTAGGCAACTCGCACCGAGAGCAAAAAATCCTAACTTTTTGGCAGATGATGATTGTCGATAGAAGAGGAGGTAGCTGGGGGGATCAATATAGAATGTAGGGTGTCTTTCGTTAGGAAGGTTGGTCAAACAATATGCAAGACATACCGCAACTCGTACGACCTTAGGTAGATATGGTCGGATGCTTGGGTATTCTCCGGATCGTCTTTGTGATGTGTATGACACATTTTATTTGATTTTCCGGAGGATACCCAAGTATCCCGACCTATTTACCTCGAGGTCGTATAAATTGTGGTATGCATTGCATAGTGTGCACCTGCCTTTCTTATGAAAGTGTTCTACATTGTATATCCATCCTCCTCAGCTGCATCCTCTTCTATCCCCGTTCGATGCCATGGAATATACTCATTTTCTTCGAAAAAATATATTTTCAACTAAGTCTTCAAAAAAATTCTAACTTTTTGGCAGATGACGATGACTCTTGATAAGCATCTATATATATATAGGAGAAGGGGAAGATGGGGTGGAAGAATGTAGAATGTTGGGTGTCTTTCATTAGGAAGGTTGGTACAATAAAATGCGAGACATACCGCAACTCGTATGACCTTAGGTAGACATGGTCGGATGCTTGGGTATTTTTCAGATCATCTTTGAAATGTGTATGACACATTATATTTGATTTTCTCGGAGGATACCCAAGTATCCTGACCTATTTACCTTGAGGTCGTATAAATTGTGGTATGCATTGGATAGTGTGCACCTGCCTTTCTTATGAAAGTGTTCTACATTGTATGTCCTTCTATCTCGTCTTCCTCTTCTACTATTTGATTCTGATGCTATCCATGTTCTGATGACAATGCTAAATAATCATTTTCTGTCATCTTTTCTCTATTTTAACTCTTTCATCTAATTATTTGCTACTAAATCTTTCCATTCTTATCCTAAAGGTATCAAATCCTATAATGGCGGACAAGATACCATTACAAGATAATCCGGACAGCCCCCGATCCAAGTATACACAAGAGGATGTTGTGGATATGACCATGAAAGCTCCGCATCAAGTGGAGAATGGGAAGAACCGGAGGATCCTCACACCCCCCCCGCGCCCAGCCTCATGAACCTATGGGTATTAATGAGGACCCAGATTACGTGCCCTCGGAAGAGGTATCACATCAAATGTGATTCTTTTTGTTAAATTTTTCAAGTTTCCCATATTAGCATATTACTGAACTTCAATAATTCTTTATATGGTAGGGTCCTCGACGAAGTGTTCGTCACGCCTTGGCCACACAAGCGACACATTCCATGGCTTGCGAAGACACACCTCATGAGGCGCAAATGGAAAACATAGCGGCCCATGAGTCCCCCAAAAAGCACAAGCGTGGGGGTAAACGGTCCGCGAACAAGACCGAGGGCACATATGAGGTGACAAAATTGGACCCCACCGACTAGGAGCTCGTTGAACCAATGGGTGTCGATGCAAAATAGTGGAACCGTTGTGGTGTTGTTGTCGGGGAGAAATGCAAAATAACCTGGACCGAATGGAAGGTGGTTCCTCAAGAGCGCAAAGAGAAAATGTGGAATGCCGTTAGATCACACATCCTCTTCCCACCAGCGAACCTCGAGAAAGCCAAGAAGGCAACGCTGACCGTAATGTCACATATCTTTCGAGAATGGAGGTCCCGACTAAACTGCCATTATGTCAAACATGGCATAACACCCTTTGACGACTATGGTCAAATAAGTCCACAGGACGGGGTTCTATTTGTTCAGCAGAAGACAGCTGGACCTGGCAAGGACCTTAGTGCAAAGATGTTAGAGCTGAACAGGAAAAATAAGTACAAGCCAAACTTGGGCCCCGGCGGCTACAAGAAAAAGATTCCGGAGTGGAAGGCGATGGAAGAAAAGCTCCATGCGGAAGGGAAGCCTGATCCACTAGAGAGCCTTGAGCCGTGTGCCAAAAATTGGGTCCGTGCGCACTCTAAGATGGATGAAAATGGGGAGATTATTTCGATGGACGCAGAATCGGCGCAAGTTATCCAAGCAATTGACGGGTGACATCAAGTCGCAGACGCAGTCCGGTGTTATTCAATCCGAATATCACAGAGACCAACTCTCTCTTGTCGTGGGGACCAAAGAGCATGGCGGGCCGGTGCGAGCAAGTGTCCTCCAAGGCAACATGGAAAGAGGGTTTCTCCTCTAGCTCTTTCGCCTCGTTGTACAAAAAACATAAATTTCACAAGAAAGATAAGGAGGAGAGGGACAAGGAAGAGTGGAGGCGATAGATGGAGATGTACCAAGCCGACATGCGAAGTGGCGAGTATCCCCGAGTACGACCGATACAGTCCCAACCACTTCACCTAGCTTTACCTCCCCGTTAGAAGGGGAAGTGATAACGCCAGAATGTCCTTGTGAGCTGCATGTGCCGTTTGGTTACAAGGAAAAGACCACGAAGGTTGCAACCGGTAGAGCACTTCCAGGACGAACAATCCACAACATGGATATTCCACCCGGGTACGTTCGTGTCACCGTCGAGGAGGTCAACCAAGGATGTGAGGAGCACGAGATCGAGTGCCCCATACCCGACACGGAGATTATAACTCTACATGATGCTATCGGTTCGTTCATCATGTGGAAACGGCGTGAGGTTGTGCTCTCGGAACCACGAGTTTCCCTCCCCCTTGTCCGGACACGGATCGGTTCGATGAGAGTCAACAATTCACGGGGGATGAAGCTGGAGCAGGAGAACCGTCTCCTTTGTCGGGTGCTGCTTCAGCCGCTAAGAAACGAGATGACCAAGGACAGGAAGCGGTTATGAGTCCTATACTCGCGGACAGCCCGCAGCAAGAAACCGCCACGAGTACACGGCTATGAGGAGCCTCAGCAGCAAATAGTCCCCTTTGTCGAGCCCGAAGGGCAATGTATCCCCTCTCGTCGAGCCGGAAGGTGAAACCCTAACCTTGGATGAAGAGCCTTAGTTTATCGAGCCTCTTCGGAAGGAGTTTACTCCTCTAATCCCTAGGATGATTACGCTCGCGGGGTGGATCCGTCAAAAGGCACAACCTCGAACATGTCACGAAATACTTGAAGCGAATGAGGAAGGGACCCTTGCAACCAATCACGGAACCTCGTCCATTGGTACATTATGATGATGACATATTTGAGGGTCGTGACGAGAATGAGGACTTTCCAAATTTCATCTTTGGCAAACCCCTCGTATCTAAAAACATGTTGTCAAACCTACCGTGGGAGATGCGGAAGCTGCATGATCGGTACGTAGCGGCAGCGAAAGAAGGAGTGGATGTGATCACCTGTAAGCTTCCGAAGGACGTGTTCAACGATACCGATGACTCGACCCTTGGACTATATTTCAATGATATCCACACTATGTTTCGCCTCGACGAGATGGACACGACCTTCGTAACCTTGTGGTGCATGTAAGTGCCTCCATCCATCTTTTTCTTATTTCCTACTTTTTGCAGTACATGTTACACACTGTCTTTTGCTTTTAATGTAGCTTGAATTCAACATTTCAAAAGAAGAGATACGACAGACCCGATTGGAAGGTTGGGTACCTCAATCCGAACTTGATAAATTAAAGTGCGATCAACCCCGGATAAATGAGAAAGACAAGATATATAAGGACAAGACACCACAAGAGTTACAAGAACCGGAGGACACCATGAGGACAAAAGCTAGGGGTCGAGTTGTAGGTTATATTTACAGGTGCTTTAGGGAATGGCAGGATTGTCACGCCATTTACGCGCCTTACCACTTCGAGTAAGTTCGACCACTACCTTCCTCTCGTCAGTCGTAAAGATATATGACATACTAACTAATACGATCTTTTGTTGCAGTGGTCGTTGGATTTGTTTCCTGATCATGCCAAAAATTGGATATCTATTAGTCTTGGATAGCCTTGACTACGACTCCAACCGCTACATAGATATCGTGAGCGTTATAAATTGGTAAGTACAGACATACAATTAAATAGCCGTAATTTCATGCAATAATACCCTTTTCTCAATACTGTAGTGCTTATTTGAACTACGTAAAGAACCCGAAGGTGGCGCGTTATAGAATTCAGAAACAAATATACTTTCGTCATAAATTTCTGGTAAGACACGCAATCGTGGCTATAGTAGTTCACATCTAATTTTTTTATCCTCCTATCATTGAAATAGAGTGATGTTTTTTACTTCACTCTTTTTAACAATGCATTAAACAAATAAAAGGTAGTGTGCATCGTGGATACTACGCATGTGCGTATTCGAGCTCCGCTGCATCCTACTTGGATGCCATCACTCATAAGACCACCGACGAGGTACGCTAAGATTGCATCTGTTTAATTTGGATTCTTTCTTTTTTTTTTTGTCTATCATGTACCAACTTTTATGAATTTATTGACGAGAGAACAAAAAGTCTAGAAAAGGCATTGATAACGGACAGAAAGATATTGAATGAAATCTCCAAGAAAGGATTCACGACGGTGCGAAAGCATCTAAGTACAAACGACCTGTACTACATTGTCGCTAGGATGTGCTGTTTCTTGCTTAGAAAGGTCATCGATCCTCGTGGTCGGTTCTTTGACGAGCAAAGTGAAGTGACGAAGAAGCATCGGACACTTTTCGAGTGGTGCGGTTCGAAACGACTCGTACGAGTCCGATATTGTTGAAGATTCATATAGTGTAGACTTAGTTTAAAAAAAATATTCTCATGTGCACGTTATTAAACTTTTGATGGATTTTGTGAATATCTGTAAATATTAATGTGATGTAATACTTTAATGTTAATGTGATGTAATTGTAATTTATTATTTCTAATGCGTATTTATTTTTTTTTATTGTTAAAAAGTAAATAGCCACGGTTCACTTTGTAAACCGTGGCTATAATGGTGTCCTATAGCCACGGTTGGGTTAGTAAACCGTGGCTATAGTATGCCACTATAGCCACGGTTGACCTGTTTTGCGAGGCTATAGATGATTTTCTGTAATCTTAGAAACATAGCCACGATTGGGACTAACGGCGGCTGTAGAGCCCCCAACCGTGGCTACAATGAGTTATTGCTATAGTGATTGACACACATGGCCCCACGTGTGTCATTGAGAGAACGATGACATAAAATTAACGATGTCATAAGAGATGTTTTAGTAATTCGATTTATATAACATTTTTAAAAATATTTTAATTAATTCCTTGGACAAGTCATGAAGCTTAGCTACATATACGCGTCCCACTCCCAGAGGTGGAAAAGTTTACATATACTCCTCGATTCCGTATTTGAAGTCGTTCCGACCGAACAAATTGGCCTGAGGCTAGCACAAATTTCCTGTCCGAAACGACAGCAAATACAGAACGGAGGGAGTACACATTTGAAAAGTTACAAGCAGACAACCGAGCATCTTATATGTAAGGCTGCGTGAGCACGCCCTGCTGGAAGCGTGCAAAGCCACTCGTCTGATGACGACGAACACAACAAGGCACGCCTTGTCACTAATCTACTTCTTCTTGGTCGTGGCCAGCAATGGCGCCCTCCGTGCTGTGTCCCTCTCCTTCGACTTCGATTTCTCCGACGACTCTACGTTCAGGCTGACGGACTTCAAGACTGGCGGTGCCGCTGAGTTCCGTGGAGGGCGCATAGAACTCACGCCGAATGCGTACAAGGCCGACCTCAGTAGCGGCGTGGGCCTGGTGTCATACGCGCATCCGGTGAAGCTCCGGGACGAAGCCACCGGCGTGGTTGCCAGCTTCACAACCGCGTTCTCCTTCACTATCCAAGTCACCGACCCGGACAACAAGGGCGATGGCATGACCTTCTTCCTCAGCAGCTACCGATCGGAGCTGGCGCCGCGGCCTAACTCACAGGGAGGTAGTCTCGGCCTCTGCACCAACGATTGCTCTGAAAACGAGACCACTGGCCAGGACAGGTTCGTGGCCGTGGAGTTCGACACCTTCAACAACTCATGGGACCCGAGCCTGACCTACGACCACATGGGCATCGACGTGAACTCGGTCAAGTCCGTGGCGATCGTCTCGCTGCCGAGCTTCAGCCTCAACGGGACGATGAGCGCCCGGGTGGACTACAACGGCAGCACCGGTATGATGAACGTTGAGCTGCAGTTCTACGAAAACCCGAGGTTCCTTCCGGGTAACACACCAATTTTCAACCTTAGTACCAAGATAGACCTCGGGGCCGCTCTTCCAGAGGAGGTGGCAATCGGATTCTCGGCGGCGACCGGAGCGTCCATTGAGTTGCACCAGCTGCGCTCTTGGTCCTTCAGCTTGATATCTCCCGGGACCAGGAGCTCACCAAGCTCAAGTACAGGTCCGTAATCGCTGCAAGCTAGTCCCTGAAATCATCCTTTTTTTTTTAACATAATGGTAGGAGTGTTGGAATATAAGTGAATTGTCTACCTTTCGCCGCTAATCTGCATCAATAAAGTTCAGGTCGGCCTTGACCTACCACAGTTTTACTCAAAAAAAAACATTACCCACATTTTCTCATCAGCTTAGTCTTTTGGGTGAGTTGGTTGGTTCATGTAACTCAATAAGGAGCTCTGCCTTTCTTTGCAATTTATCATGCTGTTATTTTGAATGACATAATTCATGAGCACCATCCTGAGCCTTGTTTTGCAACTGTAATTATCAGGGTTGGGGCTTAAAGTTGGTCTGGGAATCACCAGCATGGTATCCCTCTTCCTCTGCTTAGCAGTTCTTGTTCTGCTGCATAGACTGCGGCGAAAAAGCTTGGCGTTCGCTGAGATTGAGCTAGAATCAGAAGCACGAAACAAGATCATGGATCGGGACTTTGAGAAGGGCTCAGGGCCCAAACGTTTCGAGTACATCCAACTTGCCGTCGCTACCGGAGATTTCTCAGAGGAGGAGAAGCTCGGAGAAGGTGGCTTTGGTTCCGTTTACAGGGGATTTCTGCAAGATCTAGGCCTCGAGGTTGCCATCAAAAGAGTCTCCAGGGGTTCAGAGCAAGGAAGAAAAGAGTACACCTCTGAGGTTAAGATCATAAGCCGACTCAGGCATCGGAACCTTGTTCAGCTCATCGGATGGTGCCACGAGGGCAGGGAACTTCTCCTGGTGTATGAACTTATGCCTAATGGCAGCCTCGACACCCATCTGTACAACCCCAACGTCCTCTTAACATGGCCAGTCAGGTAAGACACCATTTGCTAACGTAGCTGATCATGCGCTCAATATCTTAGATGATGCACTAATGAGTAGTACTGAGCAGTAGTTAAGTCATTTGTTAATTAGATGGAATTTCAGTTCATAAGCTAGACTAGAATAATATATTTTAGATTTCTAATTCTAGTCTGAAATTAGAACAGAGTGACTAAAACCGGCACTTAATGCATCCACAACTCCGGATCTATTGATTTCCAAAGTTTCTTTTGTCGGTATTGATTTCCAGAGCTAGATATATAGAGAGTAACTTTAAGAACATTTACAAATTATCTACATCTATACTTGTATACTTACTATATGTAATAACGTGTGACAGAACAACATCAATTAAAAGTATTTTTCGATCGTCTTAGAGGTACTACTAGTTTTTTTTAGCTCACTTAGAGCTACTACTAGTACTAGGTAAGGTAACGGGCGTACCACATTTTGAACCCTGCCATCTAATTAATCCTGCGGCCTAAAAACCTTAGTACCAACCGGCCAAATCTGGCACAAGTACCGTACCTAAGCGAGCATTTCCGCAACCAAGGGTGTTTCTGTCACTTTGGTCCACTTCTGGTCTCGCGGCAGCTAGCCTGTGAGCACCCATGGAGAGAGGAGATCGTCGGTTGGCAAGCCCTAGAGCAGGGGCTCGTCAGCGGCGATTCGTCTCCTCCGACTTTCGGTGGCAAGACTTCCCGACGCTGCGCCCGAGCATCGTCCGTGTGGTGACCATTCCTCCAAATATTTGTAGAAGCATGATATTTTAACGCGTTTTGAGGACCGCGTACGTTCTCTCCATGATAGCTGTAATCATCCCATCCTGCATTGCACTTGCACTACGAGAATTACAAACAGTTCGCTCTCATCATTAATCGGACGCAACAAGCAAACCGTTCCTTTCGGGTTTTTATTTTTTATTTTTTTATAACCAACCGTTCCTTTCGTTGAAAGTAAGCCAGAGAAGGAGGACCATAAATTACAGAGTAGTTTTTGTTCTTTTTATTGCAAGGATAGCAATTAGACGCGTGGATGGCTGCCGCGTGACTCCTTCACCCTCAGATTCCTATTCTGACTCTTGAAGAATGGGAAAAGAACCTTACAAACTAGCAGTCAACCTATCCACACATTTGCACAGTTAATCTTGATATTATAATAAAAAATTAACTAATATATATAATTTTCTTTGAGTTTTACACTTCAACTTATATCAATAAAAATATTAATAAAGCTCAGTTTAACATATAGGATATATGCTTATTTATCTTAACTAATGGTATAAAAATTTGTAAATTTATATCTATTTCTACTTATTATTTATAATATACCCTACGTATGTTTTGGAATAAGATATGATTATCTATCTCGACTACTGAGATTATTTCTATTATTTTCTGTCTTGATTTCAGTTTTATTATTATTTATTTTAGAATTTCTCTTATGCTTCTATTAGAATACATTACAATTTTTTGTGTTGGTCACTAAGATTATTTCTAAAACTTTTCTTCCTGCTAATTTTGTTGATGCATAGTTGTGATCAGTATGGTTCACATATTAATATTGTAAACATCATCAATGAACTGGTAATTAACATCATATTAGCTTATAAATCCTATGATTTTTTTCATATCATAATAATATTTAGAGTGTATTAAAAATCATGATAAATGTTATAGCAACGATGGATGATTTTTAAAATATGTTCAAATATACTCTACTAAATCTATGTGTAGTGGTAACAGTGTGTAATTTTAGAAATATATATAGGTATATTTTCTACTATGTTATTAATGATGTGTGTAATTTAAAAATATTATAAGGATATTTTGACCCTTTTTTGTAATGACAGTCGTGGAAATTTCAAAATACATATCAGGGTACTTTGATCTAATAATTGGTGGGTAAATGGTTTAAGAAATATAAGGATATTTTGTCCTTATTTTTTGTTAGTGGCAGTTATAAATAATTTGTTCCTTTTATTTTCTGTGGTGATTCTAGGCCCTAAGAATGAATATGATGACTTCTTTTCTTGTTCAAATATATGTATAATTGATACGTTATTTATTTTCATGATGATTAAGTCGTAGTGGAATAATATATATGGATGGCGTAATGCAGATTCAACATTGTGCTCGGATTAGGATCTGCGCTCCTGTACCTTCACCAGGAGTGGGAGCAGTGCGTGGTGCACAGGGACGTCAAGCCGAGCAACATCATGCTGGACGTGTCGTTCGGTGCCAAGCTCGGTGACTTCGGGCTTGCAAGGCTCGTCGACCACGGCCGGGGCTCACACACCACCAACCTCGCCGGCACCATGGGTTACATGGACCCGGAATGCCTCGTGACCGGCCGCGCTGGCCCGGAGTCGGACGTGTACAGCTTCGGTGTCGTGCTCCTTGAGGTCGCCTGTGGCCGGCCGCCCGTCGCGTTCGACCAGGAGCAGGGCATGACGCGCCTCGTGGAATGGGTATGGAGCTTGTACGGACGAGGTGCTGTTCTGGAGGCCGCCGACGAGCGCATGGATAGCAATTTTGACGCCGACGAGATGGCGCGCGTGATGGTCGTGGGGCTCGCGTGCGCCCACCCGGACTGTAAGCTCCGGCCATCCATCCGGCAGGCGATGAGCATGCTGCAGTGTGAGGTGATGTTGCCCATGCTGCCTGACAAGATGCCCACGCCCAAATATTCTTAACTACTAGCTCTTCGTAGGGGGCATATGTATATTGTTATTGTTGTTTCAGTAAACAGTTTTGAAATTTCTTTAAATTTATCTAAGCTCGGTTGGCATATAATTTAATTAATCATATTTTATTTTATTTCCTTGTATAGATTGAAAATTCTATTTTTTTCTTGACAATTGTCAGTAAATTTCTAAAGTACTACATTTAAAATTGTACTTTTGTCATATTCATATTCACAGGTATGTCAATTGAGTATGTGGTCATTGATAGAGCTTATGTGACATGCTCACTTTTAATACACCACTAGTATGATATATGGGAGTTACATATGGACTGCTGCAAAATTGTTTTTCATGTAGTTCACTTTAGAGTATCTAAAATGAGTATACACAGACCCTGTTCGCCCTCTAAAATTTAGCACTGTCACATCAAAGAGAATCTTATTATTTATGAATATTTTGATCAATTTAATGACAAAACCCTTTTAACGGATTGGTGCTAATTTTTTAGATGAATCTAATGAGCTTAATTAATCTATGTTTTGCTAAAGTGATGCTACAGTAACTGTCTTCTAATCACGACTTAATTAACCTCATTAGATTCGTCTCGTAAATTAGTCTAGGGGCATGTAATTTATTTTATAATTAAACTTTATTTAGTACTCGTAAATAGTAAGATTCTTTTTTATGTGACAGCTATAAAGTTTAGACCCCAGGAAACGAACACACCCAAGCATATAGGTTTAAAAAATACTACATGTGAGGAGCATTCGAAAAGATTTTCATAAACTTTGATAATATATTACAACTCATTTGTTTTAAACTCTGTAAATTTCTGGTGGCACACAGGTCATCTGCGATCTTATTAATTTTTTACATCACCAGTGTATGGTAGTAGTCATAGCCGTCCATTCACAAAGCATTTGGAACTGTAGTGAAGCTTTCACCTATCCAAGAATATAAGAATTTTTGGATTTGATCAAAGTTAAATCTTTTACCTGATAAAACTGTTTTACCTACCCCATCTATCAAAGGATATAAGAATTTTCGGATTTGATCAAAGTTAAATCTTTTACCTGATAAAACTATTTTAAATATAAACATTCACATATTATGATAGATTGTTGCGTGATGAATCTAGTAATATCAATTATACAGTCGAGATCTTTATGAATTATTTGTTATTAGTAGTAAAAATTACAAATCTTTGTCTTGAAACGAAACCAAAATATTTATGTTCTTTTTTTTTTAAGAAAACTACGGCAACTCCTCTCTAGAGATTGTCTGAACCTTTATTGCATTGGTAACAAAGATACAGACCTTGTTTAAAAAAAATGTTACATGGAGTAATGCATAGATGAGAGGGAAACCTAAGGGGACAGTCTATTACTCCATAATCTAAGAAGATCACGATCATCACAACTATGAGACCACAAGACTTGGCCATGTACACCCTTCGGGGTGTAGAGGCTGGGACTTAGGTTCCATTATCTAAAAAATGAGACCACAAGACAAGGTCATCACAACAGCAAGTTGCTACTACCAGACTTGACTCATCTTCCTATCTAAAAATTTTAGCATTCCTACACTTCAAAATAATCCAAAGGATGGCAGGAGCACAGAACTACAGACGCTTGGTTTATCCAAATTGGGAGCTGCCATGTTGTTCCATAGGTCTTCAACAATTGAGCTTGAAGAGGGGGCTGGAAAGCCCAAAGCATTCCAAATCAGAGTGCATTGGAGAAAAATATGGTTAATGTCTTCATTTACAAGGCAGAAAGGGTATTGGGAAGAGTCTATTTGATTGTGGCCGTAAAGGCAGTCCCTTGTGCTGAGTCATTGCCGATGCACAAACCACAAAAAGAACTTGCATTTTGGGGAGCACATTTGTCCGCCGAAGTATGCCGAAACTCCACTTTATAAAGATTAGCAGTTGTATGCATCATATGTCACTCCTCATGACAAGAGAGTCATGGAATTCCTGTCTAAGCTTGACGGTTTCCATGAAAGAATGAAGTTTAGCAAGTTCATATTTAGCAGTTGTCGTTAATCGAGGTTGAAGTTCAAGGTAGACATCCGGGTATGACATGGCTAACTTAACTGAAATATTTGGTCATTTTTAGTGTGTATACAAGGTAGGGAAGGCTTCTGCAAAAGTAACTGGACCCCACCAAAGATCTAACCAGAAGGTCGTGACCATGAATGCTCTATTGCCAATGTGAACTTTTGTGGCTCTTCGGAAGGCAGGGAGAGTCGCAAAGATATCTTTGTAGATAGGAGTAGCGTACAAAAGTCCAGCAGAGTCAGCATGCAACAATGGTGCTACAGTGTCATCTAGCCTGAACTCGGTTGATATTAAATAATGGTGTTACCTTGCTGAATATCATGAGTTCCTTGCAAGAGATATCGATTAGTCCTGATTGTAGAACCCAGTGAATACAAATCACAGCAGAAATTGAAGCCAAATATTAATTCAATTTTATCTCAATCAGGACGTCGCTGCTCCTCTGTCCACATCCAACTTCCTTCATTGATTTGTTCTCAGCAATTAGTAGCAACAATCCAGTGAGGAGAAAGAATGTATTCAAACGTAGCTTTTATAGCTGATCTCCTTCAGGTGCATGCCTCCAACAATCAAGGGATCGAGGAACCCAATGACGAATTGACGATGGCTCGATGGAAAGATGCACCAAGGTAGTCAGGAGGAATATGCGGCATTGCAGAGTAAATACGGATCGTGCTCGAAATTGAAGCCAACAAATTCAGTTTTATCATAGGCACAACGTCGCTGCTCCTCTCTTCGCATCTAACTCCCTCTGCACCATTCACGGCAATCAGCAGCAACAATCAAGTCGGCAGAAACACTACAGCAAAACCACACTGTAGCGGCGGGGCCGAAATCAGCCTAGCGGCGTGGCCCAAAGCGGCCCGCCGCTACAGTGCTGGGCCGGCCACCTGGCAAATCCAACCACCGCTATAGAGGCCTTATAGCGACGGTTGGCTTTTCCAACCGCCGTTAAAATGGGCCAGGATTTATACCGGCGGTTGACAAGGGCGGTTGACAATGTCAACCGCCGGTACAAATTCTCGGGTATAAATAGTCGTGTTCGACAGCACGGTGAGCTTCTCCACTGTTGGCGGCCCAAAAATTCGGGCAAAATTCGAAAAACAACGGGGGAGGTTTTGAGTTCGTTTTTCTTGGATAGATTTGTTACCTAGGGTAAGGGGAATCTATCCCATGTATTATTTCTACCTATCATGTTAGAATCTAGTAGAATTTTGGCTTTGTAATTTACTTTGAATTTTATGCCTATTTATCACAAATCTCTAGATTTGTAGAGCTATGATTGGTTTTTGTCCATCTATTTGTATCTTGAGTCTTTTACATGGAGAAAAGTTGTATCTCTAGGCTTCTCCATGAAGAAAAATTATATATCTACATTTCTCATGATAGATGGAGAGCTAGGTTAGGTAATGGAGGAAATTATTATTTTTTCGTTAAAATAATTTACGTATCTAGTTGGTCACTTTATTTGTAGCTCACAAAACTTGATCCTACAAGATATATTGTCCCATGTTTGTTGAAGTGATTATTATTTTTGATGTGTAGTGTTTGAGGTATGGATAAATCTTGGATGTATGAGGCGTCAAGAGCAGGAAGTTATTTTCGAGGACAAGTCAAGGCATTTGTCACGAAGGCCGCACGACATGCTAAGCGAGAAGGAAGGGATGAAATACATTGTCCGTATCGTGATTGCAAAAATGAGAAAATGTGGAAAGATACGGTTATAATCAATTCACACATAATAACGAGAGGTTTTGTTAAGGACTACACCCGGTGGACAAAGCATGGTGAAGACGTGGTGGAGGCAATACACGAGCAATCTGTTGATGGTGATGCTGACGATGACCTTGATGTTCGCGACCATGTCAATGTTGAAGATGAGGAGCCTGTTCGAGTCGAGGAAGTAACAGAACAGTCATGTGATTTTGATGTTGAGGAAATGTGGCAACACGTTGAACCGCAAGTGTTACTCAATGGAGGAACAGCGAGAGGGTTGAGCAACTTTGCATCGCTGGAGAAAGCATCGAAGGATCCACTATACGAGGAATCTAAGGGATGTAAAAAATGGTGTACTTGTGCTACGTACGGTACTTGAGCTGATGAAATTAAAGGTCATCCATGCTTGGTCGGATGCTAGTTTCACGGATTTGTTGGAACTCCTTTCGGACATTCTACCGAATCCCAACTTGTTGCCAAAAAGCACCTATTTTGCTAAGAAGCACATAATCCCACTTTCGTTGGGCGTGCAAAAGATTCACGCGTACCCAAATCATTGCATATTGTATCGGGGGAATACAAGGACGTCGTGAGATGCCCAAGATGCAAGCATAGTCGGTACAATAAGTGCAACGACGACTATGATGCGGACACATCGGTTGTTAGTGGAAAGAAGAGCAACAGAAATGTGAGGAAGAGGAAGAAAAGCATCACCGTCGATGACAGCGAACAAACGAAGATTTCTGCCTTGGTCATGTGGTACTTACCGGTTGTCGATCGGATAAGACGCTTGTTTGCCAACCCCAATGATGCTTGAACCGATGACGTGGCATTCGCGCCCTGGGGACCCAAAGAAACTTAGTCATCCAGCTGATGGGACCCAGTGGAAAAAGTTTGATTCTAACCATCCAGAATTCTCCGAAGAGACAAGGAACATACGGTTTGCTCCGAGTACGGATGGGATGAATCCTCATGGTCAATTGAGGAACCCGCACAGCACTTGGCCGGTTATACTTGTCAATATATAACCTTCCACCATAGTTGTGTCACAAGAGAAAGTACTTACTATTGACAATCCTTATATCCGGTCCGAAAGAACCCGGTAACGACATAGATGTGTTCTTGGAACCATTATTGGAAGACATGCGAAACTGTGGTTAGAAGGAGTTCGTATATGGGATGAGCACCGTAGAGCGCCCTTCTTGCTCAAAGCCATCATTTTTGTGACGATAAGTGATTCCCGGCGCTAAGGTCGCTATCGGAACAGGTCAAAGGAAAGTATGGTTGTTTTGTATGCGTTGATGATACATCCCATGTGTATCTTCCATCATTCCGAGAAGATAGTGTACACGCGAAATCGTCGATTCCTAGCACGAAACCACATGTATCGCTTGTTGAAGAGACAGTTCGATGGCACTATTGAGGAAGGCGAAAAACCTCGACGTTGGACCCCTAGTGTCGTGTTCGAGACGGTAAAGAACATCAAAGTTGTGTTTGGCAAACCGGTGAAAGGAGTTCCAAAGTGCAAAGCCCACACACCCTTTAAGAAGCAATCTATTTTCTTCGAGATACCTCGATTATCGGGCGGAACTTGAAGTGACTCATGCCTTCGACTGGATGCACATTGGGAAGGGCGTATATGACAGCACTAGCGGACTTATTCTTGACCTACCCGGTAAGACAAAGGATGGACTCGGTGCACGTAGAGATCTTGTGGCACTGGACATTAGACCCGAGCTCCATCCGCAGGAAAGGGCGAACGGAAAATACTATGTTCCTCCCGCAATCTACAACCTTACGCATGAGGAGAAAATAGCATTTTGCAAGTGTCTACACGGGATTAAGTGTCCCACCGGATTCTCATCGAACGTGAAAAATCTCGTGAACATAGAAGAGCTAAAGATAAGTGGCTAAAACACTCACAACTGTCACACAATGTTTTCGGTGTTCTTAGCCGTCGCCATTAGGGCTGTGAAACCCGAGTGGTTGAAGTTTACTATAACTCGCTCTGTGCTACTTCTAGAACGTAGTCTCGAAGAACGTGATCGATAAAGCGGAGTTGGATGACCTACGGACCCATATGATTTAGACAATGTGCATGCTTTAGATGTGCTTCCCTCCCTCCTATTTTGATACCATGGAACACTTCATGCTTCATATCGTTGACCAGATTGCTGCGTTGGGCCCCGTCTACATACATCATATGTTTTCCTTTGAGCGGTTCATGTATGTAATGAAGCGCTTTGTACGAACTCGTTCTCATCCGAAGGGTTCAATGATTGAGGGATACAGACCGAGGAGATCATTGAGTGTTGTGCCGACTACATTAAAAATGGAGGGGCTATTGGTCTTCCCGTGTCTCATCATGAGGGCCGGCTGTCTGGAAAAGGTATGCGAGGACAGAAGTCATTCATCGACCGTGACTACAAAAGAGTGGATGCAGCATATTTTAGCGTATTATAACGAGACAGAGATTGTGGGCCCATACTTTGAGAAACACCTAAGTGAGCTTCACCAGAACCACACGGACAAGACAGAAGATTGGATCATAATAGAGCACAAGAAAACCTTCACATCATGGTTCAAGAACCAAGAGCTTCCACATGGGGACTCCGTAGACGAAAAAATATTGAGAAGGTTAGCCATGAGGCCTTCGAAGAGTGTGGTTACATTTCAGGCATACGACATCAATGGCTATACCTTTTACACTCAAGAAAAGGACAAGAAGAGCAAGTGTCAAAACAACGGTATTCGAACACATGCCTATGATGAAGAGGACAATCTGACATCATACTATGGGTACATCGAGGAAATATGGGAACTTAATTAAGGACAAAATCTCGTTGTTCCTGTATTTAAATGCAAATGGGTGCAACACCCACAAGGGGTGGAGCTGGATGAATAGGGATTGACCCTCGTCGATCTAAACAAATTCGGTCACAAAGATGACCCTTGGATACTAGCTAGGGCGGTAGCACAAGTGTTCTATATACTCGACCCAAAGGATGAAAAGAAGTACATTGTTATTCCCGGTAAACAAAGAGTCGTTGGAGTGGAGAATGTGCAGGATCAAGATGAATATAACCAATATGATGAAGTGTCATTATTTATTGATCCAAGTAAGTTCAGAATCATAGAAACAAGGCTCATATATTCTGCATAAATGCCCTACATGCGCTCGGATTGCGAAGGAAAAACAGTCCAAGGATGATGTACCTCTATGTTACTTTAATCTGTACCTTTAACTTATATTGTCAAGCGGCATGTAATTCATATTTTTATGTTTATGACATAACTCTATGTGTACGAATTAATATTTGTGTTTATTTTCTACCTCCTTAATAATTTAATTTTGGCATATTATTGACATTTAATTATTTCTTCGAACAATTTATCACTATCTAAATCATTTTAGAAAAAGTCCAATTTACATTACAATGGCATGTGGGCCCATGGCCTCTGTAACGGCGGTTGGCAACACAGCCCGCCGTTACAAATGCGTGACGAGTGGGCCCAAGGCATTATAACGGCGGTTGGAAACACTCGCCCGCCGTTAAAAATGCCCGACAGTGGGCCCATTTCTTTTTTAACGGCGGTTGGCAACCTTGCCCGCCGTTTTAGACTCTCGGTCTCACGGACAGGCGAGTCCCACTTTTATTTTTACCGGCGGTTGGCATTGCCAACCGCCGTTATCTTGCTCCGCCTAAAAAATGGCACGCCGCTGCGGCGCCAACCCTAACTGCTGGCGCCACGGACGACGACGCCGACAGAGCTGCCCTCCTCCGCGCCGGTGCTCCACCTCGCCGGCAACCTCCGTGCCGTCCTCCGCGCGCCGTCCTCCGCGGCGTCCTCCGCGCCGTCCTCCGCCTCACGGGCCCTCCTCTCCGACACCTCCGTGCCGTCCTCCGCGCCGTCCTCCGCGGCGTCCTCCACCTCGCGGGCCCTCCTCGCCGGCAACCTCCGTGCCGTCCTCCGCGCGCCGTCCTCCACGGCATCCTCCGCGCCGTCCCCGCCTCGCGGGCCCTCCTCGCCGGCACCTCGGTGCCGTCCTCCGCGGCGTCCTCCGCCTCGCGGGCCCTCCTCGTCGACGCCTCCGTGCCGTCTTCCGCGCCGTCCTCCGCGGCGTCTTCCGCGACGTCCTCACGGGCACCACCTCATCGGCCCCGGTACGCCCTTCCCCCTTCCCCCTCCCCGATCGTGAGCCCTTCGTGGCGCCTCCCCGGTACGCCCGCTCTCCCCCTTCCCTTCCCCGTTTTGCGCAACTATGGTGAAGAATATGTTGAATGTTGGCCCTTCATCGCCGTCCCACCCTCCTCGCCCGCCCTGCTCCTCGCCCTGGCATGTTCACTGTTAGGGTATGAAACGGTGAAGAATGTTGAATATTGAATGTTTAGCCCTGGCTTGTGCACTGTTAGGGTTATGATAATTTTGCTCGCTACTGTTGCCAACCTTATTTGTTCTCACGAGTTAGGGTTATGATAATCTATGGAAGTTATCGATATGATTCTGTACTTCAGTCCCCATGTACCCTATTTGTTCTCTGTCGGTGTTATGTGGAA
Organism: Chloris gayana; assembly: GCA_031894775.1. Classification (NCBI taxonomy): domain Eukaryota; kingdom Viridiplantae; phylum Streptophyta; class Magnoliopsida; order Poales; family Poaceae; genus Chloris; species Chloris gayana. The sequence continues at coordinate 178,364 of JAUNZO010004987.1, forward strand.
AACTAAATCAATGCAACTCTGAGCCCTGGCATGTTCACTGTTAGGGTTATGATAATTTTGCTCGCTACTTGTTGTTTATGTCAACCTTAGCCCTGGCATGTTCACTATTAGGGTTATGATAATCTATGGAAGTTATCGATATGATTCTGTACTTTAGTCCCCATTTGCCCTATTTGTTCTCTGTCGGTGTTATGTGGAAAACTAAATCCACTAATGCATGTTTAGCCCTGGCATGTTCACTGTTAGGATTATGATAATTTTGCACTAATGCAGTTGCCAGAATCATATCGATAACTATTCAGTCCCTATTTGCCCTATTTGTTCTTTGACAGTGTTATGTGGAAAACTAAATCCTCTAATGCAGTTGCCATAATCATATCGATAACTGTTCAGTCATGTGATTCAGTCACATATGACTGTTTTGATGAGTGAGAATTTGTGTCTTGCACGGAATCATATCGATAACTGTTCAGTCATGTGATTTAGTCACATATGACTCTGTAGCTCCACTAGAAGTTAAGGCAGAGCCGTTTCTTCAGCCATATGCATTGTAAATGCATACCAGTATGCTTAGCATTGAACATAAGGGCCATTAAACCGGATTGCTCACCGACAGTTAGCACTAAAACCTTCAAAATCGAAATGCTAGTTATATGCTCGCTCTAAATTAACATTTTCAGTGCTGAAAATGTTTGATATATTTGCTGATTTTAGTGCTGCTCCTGCTGATTAAATCATGCTGATTTTAGTGCTGCTCCTACTGCTCACTTGTTTGTGTATGCCCTGTCAATGGGCAGATAGCACTGAAACCTTCAAAAACTTGAAATGCTAATTTGTGATGACTGTTTTGATCAGTAGCCCTTGCTGATCCTCACTTCTCAGTCACTCATATGCTTGCTCTAACTGTTTTATTATCCTATCTGTTATGTGTATGCCCACTTTACTGAAATGCTAGGGTTGTTCACTGATTGCTTACTGACAGTTAGCATTGAAACCTGATCAGTTAGCACTCAAAATTGAATGCTAGGGTTAACTGTGTTATGCTCGCTCTAACTATTTTATTATCCCATCTGTTATGTGTTCTATGCTTGAAAATTATATCGTTGATTGATGATTGATGTAATCTAGGCAGTGAGAATATATATAACTGCCCTCTGTTTTCTCCTCTCTTCCTCTCTTTTATCTATTTCCTCTCTTTCCTCCTCTCTTCCTCTCTTTCATGGCTAGACCAAATAAAGGAAATAAAAACTATTTTCACCTCCATTTTCTCCTATTTTCTCTTTCCTCCTCTCTTCCTCTCTTTCATGGCTAGATCAAATAAAGGAAATAAAAACTATTTTCTCCTCTTTCCTCTCTTTTCTTCTCTTTTCCCCTCTCTTTCCTTTATTTCCTATCTTTTCTCTTTTTTCTCCTCTCTTTCCCCTCTTTCCTCTCCTTGATCTAGCCATGCTCGATGATGACAGCGAGCAAAGTGAGATGAGTGTGGCAGCATGGACCGCATCCTCGGATGTTGGAAACATGTTGCCATACGAGTCAATGACCTTATAATAGCGTTGGATGGCCGTTGAATCGGCAACCCGCACCGAGAGCATCTTTCCGACAGATGATGACTTTATAAGCATCAATATATGTAGGAGAAGGGAAAGATGGGGAGGATGAATATAGAATGTATGGTGTCTTTTATTAGGAAGGTTGGTACAAAAATATGCAAGACGTACTATAACTCGTACGACCATTGGGTAGACATGGACGGATGCTTGGGTATTCTCCGGATGATCTATGTGATGTGTATGACATATTACGTTTGATTATCCGGAGGATACCCAAGTATCCTGACCTGTTTACCTCGAGGTCTTATAAATTGTGGTATGTATTGCATAATATGCACCTGCCTTTCTTATGAAAGTGTCCTACATTGTACGTCCATCCTCTTCGTCCTCCTCTTCTACTGTATGATTGAGATGCTATCCTTGTTCCGATGCCATGCAAAACATTGTTTCCTTTGTAAATCAATTCTCATTGTTTCCTCTGTTGTCTCCTTGTAAGTACGAAGATATATCCCTGTTCGACAAAGTCTTCGTCTCTAATAAGGTAGCCTAACCCTATGGCGGACAAGATGCCATTAGAAGGAGAGAATGTGTCGGTGGCTCCGAACCCCGATCCTTCCCCGCCTCGCCGTATCAACTACACACCGCCTCAAGGTGACCCTCGGCCATCGTCTTCCGACGATTCATCGGCAGAGGAAGGATATGTGGAACCGGAGGATCCGCATCCTCAACCACCTCGAGAACCTCGGGGCCATACCCCGGACCACGACTACATGCCCGAAGAAGAGGTATCACATCAAATATGGCATTCCTTATCTTTCTCGTCAAATAGCTACGTACTAATTCTATTCCTTACATCGTAGGTTCCTAGACGAAGTTCTCGTCTTCAAATCGCTTCACAAGATGAGGCAGAGGGCAATGTGGACGCCAACGAGCCGGCCACAAACGTGACTGTCCAAGTGACCCCGAAGAAATGCAAGCGCGGTGAACGCTCTGCGAATAAGGCAGAGGGCATCTATGAAGTCACTGCTCTCGACCCCAAAGACGGGACGCCAATAGAACCCGCCGGTGTCCACGCAAAATGGCGTAACCGTTGTGGCAAAGTGGTCGGGGATCTGTGCCAAATCATTTGGCCCGATTGACGTTCCGTGCCATAGGAGAGGAAGGAGGAGATGTGGAATGCTATAAAGGAGAACATCCGGTTCCAACCAGCCGATCTCGACAGGGCGAAGACGGCAACGATGAGCCGCTGTAATCACATCTGGCGAGATTACAAGTCCAGGCTGAATTGCGACTATGTCAAGAAAAACCTTACGCCTTTTCATAAGTACGGCAAAATAAGTCAGCACGACTGGAAAGAGTTTGTTGAGCAGAAGACGAGCGAGTCTTCCTTGGAGACTAGTGAGAAGATGGTTGAGCTCAACAAGAAGAACAAGTACAAGCCGCGCTTGGGTCCAGGCGGTTACAAGAAAAAGATTCCCATCCGGAGAGAGATGGAAGAGAAGAGGAGATTGGAAGGGAAGCCCGATGAAATGGAGGGTATCGAGGAGCGTGCGAGGAATTGGGTCTATGCTCGCTCCGATCAAACGGAGGAAGGTATTGTTATGAACGACCCAGCGGCAGAAGAAGTTCTGCAAAACTTGAAAGGTCGTGTCAAGGTGCGGATGCAAAGTAGAGCTCTTAAATCCGAGTATCACGAGAGATCAGCTCACGCACGCACTTAACAGCAAGGAGCATGGTGGGCGGGTACGAGGATTGTCCTCGTCCGCCACGTGGAAGGAAGGATTCTCCTCTTCTTCTTCTGCTCCCTCGCTGTACAAGAAGCATACCTTGTACAAGCAAGACATGGAAGAGAAGGCGAAGATAGAGTGGCGACGACAATATCTGATGTTCATGGCCGAAAAGAATCCCACTCTATTTGGATCGTTCAATCCTGCAGACCCTAGCACTTAGAAGGAAATGGAAGATATGCTTGCTAAGATAGGTGCAAGGTTTATGCCTATGCCTCCGCCTAGTGCTACGCCGACCTCCAGCTCCGTGCCATCAGTGACCTAGTGATATTGCAGATGATACTGCCTGTGAGCTCCATGTCCCGTTTGGATACAAGGGAAAGAAGAGGAAGGTTGCAGCGGGACGGGCGTACACAACGGGGCGAGACAATCCACAACGTTGAAATCCCCGAGGGGTATGTGCGTGTCTGCGTCCAAGAGGTCGTCCCAGGTCATGAGGACGACGAGCTTGAATACCCTATACCCGAGGCGGGGATCGAGACTCTGCGAGACGCTGTCGGGACATTCATTATACTGGAAAGGTAGTGATATTGTCATGTCCACGACTCCGCAAGCTTCTCCACCCCCGATATCCGGACACGGATCAGCCCATGCGAGCCAACACGCTGAATATGCACATGGACAACCATCTCATCTATCGGGTGCTGCTTCGGCCTCTCGAAAGGCGGATGACACAGCGGGGAAGTTGTCCTCAGCCCGATCCTCCCTAACCTCCCTAACTACGAAGAGATCTTGCTAGAGGGAGTTCAGCATGAAGAATTGGCAGTGATCGCCAAGGAGGCGTCTCTAGCGGTTGCGGTTGAGCAGCCTGAGATCATCGAGCCAATTAAGACGATTCCTCCAGAAATCTCGGAGACTCAGGAGCGCAAGATTGCATCGCCCAAAACTCAAGCAAACATTAAAGCGTACTTGGATTCATTGAAGAGGAGATGCAATCCACAGCTTCCTAAGCCGCAGATCGTGTCGGAGTCCCGACAACCGATCTCCTACAATGATGACCTATTTAAGGACAGTGATGACACGGATTATCCCACATTCATGTTTGCCAAGCCTCTTATATCGAAGAATGTGTACAAGAACCTGCCGGGCGCGATGCGTAAGCTGCACGACTGGTACATGCAGGCATCGAAGCTTGGAGTCGAGGTCATCACGTGTAAAGTTCCAAAACACGTGTTCAACGATGAAGCCGACTCGGTTCTTGGATTTTATTTCAACGACATTCACACTATGTTCCGGCTTGGCAAGGTGGACACAACCTTTATAACCCTCTGGTGCTTGTAAGTAACTCCATGTTTCTATTTCCTATTTCAAATATCAATTCTCGTACATATTCTCATATTTCAAGCATTAATCTCGTTCATTTTTTGACTTATGCTTCATTTAGGATGAATTCGGAATTTCAGAAAAAGAAAATCAATAGACCAGATTGGAGGGTCGGGTACCTCAACCCGAACATGATATGTCAATCCGCGATCAACCCACGGATAAATGAGAAGGACCCAAAGTATAAGGACATGAAGCCTGAGGAGCTAGATCAACTCAAGGCCGAGATGACAACCAAAGCTAAATCTGATGTTGCAACCTACATCTATAATCTGCTTCATCAAGTGGCAGGACAGATGTTCTATTCTCGCGCCTTACAACTATAAGTAAGTTCCAACAAGTCTCTTCATCTTCTCTTGCATTGAAAGGCTTTGTTGAATACTAACGCATACGATCATTCTTGCAGTGATCACTGGATCTGCTTTGTCCTTATGTCGAAAAATGGGTACCTTCTTGTCCTCGACAGCCTCGACTTGGACAAAAAGGGCTACTCCGACATCGTGAGCGTCATTGATTGGTACGTAGTTAATCATCGTACACATCTATAATTCGGAAACGATAGTTTTATCTAACTATACGTTTTTACGATGAAGCAGCGCATACGAGAATTATGTAAAGGCTGGCGGGCCGCACAACCCAAGGCGGCTGAAAAATATGTACTTTCGGCACAAATTCCTGGTAAGATTCATTTGTCTCACTTCTCTATGCCATTGTCCTATTATCGCTGTGATTCACAAAATAATAACTTATTTCCTTTATTTTATAGTGTGTTAAACAAGTGAAAGGTAGTGTCCACTGTGGCTACTACACTTGTTTGTACGCGAATAGCTTCTCCGAGTTATATGTATGCCATTGTTGAAGCGAGTGACCAACAGGTGCGTTTTGTTGAGTTTATCACATTCTATTGATTTTAATTACAATTGCAATCTTGTTAATAAAGAAATTCTAATGGCGAGAGAACCAAAACGGACAAACAGATATTACAAGAATTTAAGAACAAAGGGTTCCCGCAAGGACCGAAACATCTGACTTCGGACCAAATGTTAATGATTATGGAGCGGATGTGTCGGTTCTTGCTCAGAGAGGTCATCTCTCCTGCTGGCAGGTTCTTCGACGAAGACAATGAGAGCACTAGAGACCATCGTTCTCTCTATGAGTGGTGTGGTTCGACACGACCATTCGTGAACGATGATAGTGAAGACAATGATGAGTGGATTAGGAAAGTAGTTTGATAGACTTGGTAGTTTCTCATGTAAAGACAATGTATATTGTATATATATGCAATCTTACTTGTGATTTCTTTTGAGAAGTAAACATTTGGATGATGAATACATGTGAATATTTTGAGATGTCAATGACTTGTGATTAATATATGTGTATGTTTTGAGATTTGATGTATTTCTAGTGTACTGTAATTTATTTATTCTTTTACGGTATTCAAATATTAACGGCGGTTGGAGATGTAATCTGCCGTTACAAAGGTCTTATTAACTGCGGGTTATATTTCTGGCCGCTGTTAATAATAAAATTATTAACGACGGTTAGTATCTACAACCGCCGTTAATAAAGATATTATTAACGGCGGCTGGCTCTACCAACCGTCGTTACAAATGTTATTATTAACGGCGGTTGGTGATGGGCCGCCGCTACAAACCTCCATTTATAACTGCGGAGGCGTAGCGGCGGCCTGGCCCGCCCGCCGCTATAGGCCCATTTGGCCCGCCGCTACAGTGCGTCAGTGTGGTAGTGAAAGAATTGATTCATCAGGGGAGCCATGACCTGGGCAGTGACACGGGAGTATATCCAGCTATGGCAGCTGCTGAGGGACAAGCAACTATCTGAGGAGGAAGACCGATTCATCCGGACAGCATTCAGTTGCCTCGGCTTATGAAGCCTATTTCCATGGGCGCACATACATGGCAGGAGGTAAACAGGTATGGAAAACGAGAGCTCCGATGAAGTGCAAGTTCTTTTTTTGGCTTGCACTTTATGGGAGATGCTGGACATCAGATAGGCTCTTCAGACATGGGCTCCGGGATGACAACAAATGTGCTCTCTGTGACCAAGAACCAGAGACAGTGGATCACCTACTGCTTGGGTGTGTTTTTAGCCGCGAATGCTGGTTCAAAGTGCTCCGCTTTTCAGGGTCGCAAGGCCTCGCTCCAACTCGGGAGGAGAAGCTGGTAGACTGATCGGTGGTTGCTTTTGAGGAAGCGGATAGCCCGAGCTCTGAAGAAGGGCTTTGACTCTTTGGTCGTGCTGACGTCCTGGACAATTTGGAAGGAACGCAACCGGAGAGTGTTCGACAACCAGAGAAGATTACCGCAGGCCACCGTTACTGACATTCAGGAAGAGTTGCGTATGCGGGTGAGAGCCGGTAATCCAGCGGTAGCAACCTTGGTAGCAACGCATGAGTAGTCCTGTAAGGATGTAGGTCGTAGGGGTCGAGTGTTGTAAGGGTAAAGAAAGCTAACCGGCCTTTCTTGGCCCGGTTGTATTTTTCTGTTCTTCTACTTAATGAAAAGCATGCCCAGGCATGTCCTCGAAAAAAAAGAATTGATTCACATGTTTGCTCTTGTAGCTCATCTGCTTCAGATACATGGCTCCGGGGATCTAGGGAGTAGGGAGGAACACAACGATAGCCTGAATGGTGCACCATCGTAATTGGGGAGAAAGATGAGGCATTGCAGATCGAGATTAGTAACTGGCAGATACATGGGGGAGGAGAGGGTTTCGTTTCATTGGGAGGAGGACTAATAGATCTAGAGGTATGTGATTTTAAGGATTGATCAACGGTTGGATGTTTCTCTATATTACATTAGGAGATAATTAAAGGACGGATGATTTGCTTTTTTGTGAGAATTTCTAGCGTATTTCTTTTAATTTTCAGACCATGTGGTGAATAGTTCATCTCCTTTTATTATTAAATAGATGGCTGAAAACATAGGAAACAATTTTCATGAACTTTCTTAAAATATTGATGACAGAATTAGACACAAATCCACAATATATCGACTCATCGGTCTTCACGGGGCAGGACTTGATCGGTAGTATCAAAAGGGTAGTGAACAAAATTATCTACTTGTCACATGGAGCCACAACTCCTTTCTTATGGACCGGATTGTCCTGGGATCCGGCCTAAGTCGGTTAGGAAAAATGCTCCCAATCAGAGCACAATTAGTGGGCAGTTAAGCCCTTAATTAGTGGAGGCTTGGTCATTAACTCAACAGTTACAACAAGAATATATAGTCCTACCAGAACCAAAACAGAACTAGATAACTTCCGAATATACAAATAATAACTCTAGTGTGTCCCATTTACTGCCCGTATCTGTCAACTGAGAGAATGCTATCTGAGGAAGAATTAGGCCACAAATGATCATCGGTAAGGGCTGATGTCCCAGCAATGAACCCTGGTAGTGGCAGTTGAGGGATCACCACATCCTTCGATGTGAGGGCCCTCATGGCATCTTGAATGGGTGGCCTTTGAGTCAGGTCGGTGTGTGCGCACCAGAGTCCAACGAGTAGCACGCGCTCCATCTCGATGTGATCTTCTGTAGTGGACTCGTGCTTGAGCCTTGGGTCGACTGCTTCAAGGATTGTAGTGCATTGGTATATACTCCATACCCATTTCAACAATGGCGATACCTCAGTCGGTTGATCTGAAGCAGTTGCTGGACTCCTCCCAGAGACCGTCTCAAGCAGGACAATGCCGAAACCGTAGACATCTGACTTCCTGCTGCGCTTCCCACGTCTCACAAAATGTGGGTCTACATAGCCCGGTGTTCCAGCTAGATTACATGTCGCCTGTAACTCCATTCCGTGGTCCATCAACCTGGACAACCCGAAGTCTGCAAGTTTTGCTATATACCTTGAATCAAGCAGGACGTTCGATGAAGAAATATCACCATGGAGGACGCAGTCCCTGCACATCCTATGCAGATATTGCAGTGCACAACCAAGGTCGAGTATGATTTGGTACCTATTATGCCAGCAATCAAAAGCGATAGATTAATTTAAGTACCAGAAAATAAGGACATCAGAAAACAGTGCTACATTAATTACGGTGCCAGGTTGAAGGCTGTGTATGGTAAAAGTAGAGGCCAGAAAAATTTTCCATTATCTAAAAAAACATTTTGCGGTTGTGCCAGGAAAGTTTTGTTTTGGACTAAGAAGTAATACCTTGTTGGCCACTCCAACCAACTCCTGCCTTTATGCAAATGTTCATGGAGGCTACCTTGTGGCAAGAGCTCGTAAACGAGTGACCATATATCCTCTTTAACATCAATGCACCAGCCTACTAACTCAACCAGGTGCCTTTGCCTCACTTGACTAATGACCTTGATTTCATCTTCAAACGCCTTCTTCCTATGAGCAGCAGACGGTCCCAGCTTGAAATTCTTTATAGCGACCAATTGGTTTGGATTTGCCACCTGGCCCTTGTAAACAACAGCGTAGCCCCTTCTCCAAGCTTACTTTCTGCCGCGAAATTGTTGGTCGCCTTGGCCAGCTCATGATAGCTGAATGGTCTCGGGACGTTGGCTGGTGCTTCCTCTGGATATAGCTGCTTATTCTCAGCTGCTTGCTTCATTTCTGACAGGCACACCAAACCAGCCAGAGCAGATACAGAGAATAGTACTACTCCGATTACTGGTCCAACTACCTTCCATTGCACCTTGGAGAGGAAATTTTCACCGTGAGGGCTCGGTAGTGCAGCTGCCCCAGGTGAAGATAAAGGTGCAGCTCCTCGTGAAGATAAAGGTCCAGGTGACGAAGGTGCCTCCTTCTCCATGGTGGAATTGAACGACCAGGACAGTACCCGGTGCAGCACGGTCTCTGCGCCAGTAGCCGCTGAGAAGCCGATGGACACTAGCCTCGGTAGCAGCTGTCGTAGGTTCTGCATTTGTTGCGACATGGTAGCTCCAATCGCCGATCTGGAGATCAGCGGTGAGACGTTGCGTGCTGTTGACGTAGCTGATCCGGCAGGTCATCACGAGGCCGGAAGTCAAGTTGTAGCCGGGAACGGAGGTGTTGACGTACGCCTTGGAGATGAGGGAGTTGACGTCGATGCCCATGTGGTTGCCGCTGGCGTCAATGCCTTGGTTCAGGAACGTGTCGAATTCGACGGCCACGATCCGGCCATCGCCCGTGGCATGATGCGCTCCGCTGCTAATGAGGCCGAGGCCTCCGCCCACGCTGTTGCTCGGAATGCTCGAGTTGTAATGCCCGAGGAAGAAAGCCATCCCCTCGCCGCTCTTTCCGTTGTCTGTGCTGTCGGGCACGATTTGGATGGAGAAGGTCGTGGTGAAACTGGCGACCTCGCCGGTGACCTCGTCCCAGATGGCCACCGGCGCTGCGTACCACATCCGTCCTGTGCTTTTGCCGGAGTCATTTTTTGTCAACTCGATGACTCGGTTGTCGGGGTAGGCGTCGCCCTGGAACGTGAAGTACGTAGTGTTGTAGCCACCCGGTTGGGAGGAATCAAAGTTGAAGGAAAGGGATGTAGCATGAGGTAGGTGCAAGGCTGTCAGAAGCAGATACAAGAGCCAAACGGACGGCATCAAGATTGGTACAAGAAGTTGGGAGCACCTCGTGTTGCCCATTGCTGCTGCGTTCGTTTGTCCGTAGGACAACTTCCTGCGTACTACCAGTGGGGGCATGCATGTGTTGGTGAAAAGAGCTCTCAGTCTCAGCTATATATCCACATTACTGATGTAAATCATTTGCATTTTGCAACTAAAGTAGGACTGCTTGCGTATGCATATAGATCATGAGCTCGATCTCACCTTGTACTTAACACCTAGTCTCTCCTTGGCAATACACATTTGCCAGTCTGCGCGTGAGGCGTGACTTCCAATTCAAGTCCCAAATGTCTTACAGCTATCCGTATTTAGAAACTAGAGAACTACAAAGAAGATACCTGCAGCCAGTCGAGATCTGCTCCTTGAGATCTCCAAAGAATGGTTTCTGAAGAAATGGAAAGGTTTTGCATATTTCCTATTGACACAAATTTCAGGATACAAATGCAGTAAACTACATTGGATAGGAATGGAGTCTGCCATGCCATGCATGCATGAATCCCTCCTTTGGTTACCCAGATAGTCGATGGAGCTTCATTTCTGCAGAAAGGGGCCATGTCGATTGTCGACGATGCATCGACTACAACGCAAATGGGATTGGATTAGCATATAAACCTTTACGGTACATACTACTACAAGTACCGTATTAGTGGTACTACAGTTAGTACTGATGATACCTAAACTCGGACGGCTCAGATTAATTTGGATCACATCATTAGTACCACTAGTACTCTTACGTGGTACTAATTAATTGTACTGGAGTATTTTTGAAAGAATATAATAGTGTGCATTACAATAGTTTTATATTACTTAAAAGAGCTTGAGTCATTATTGTTGAGGGAAATTTAATTCGATTATTTGAATTGACACTTTCACAAGTTTCATTTGAATTTGAATCTTTTGCAAATTTCAAACTTGATTTTTCTCGAATTCAATTCAAATTTCGAACTTAAATTTCATGATTTCAAATTTGTGACTTTCAAATTTCTTAAATTTAAAATTTGATTATCATGATTTTTTAACGTGCCTTGAAGTTCATATTTGAATTTCATGAATTGAATTTTCGCAAATTTCAAAATTAATTTGTCTCAAATTTCAAATTTGAATTCAAATTTAACGAATTTGAAAATCTGTAAATTTTGAATTTGAAATTCACGATTTTGTATTCGATTTTCGAGGATTTCAAAGTTGAATTTTGCAAATCATGAAGGGCAAGGAAACATACTCAATAAAAATGTGTAGTAAAATTGTTAATAAAATACAATTACTGATGGTAGTATGTACCATAAAATTATTAATAAATTAAGGTCGACTGTTACCTTGTTTGGAGCAACTATTATCGTGGCATTTTGCATTTTCCGGTTTGATTGATCGAGGGCATTAGTAATTGCCAGCGTATATTTTATCGACACTTGCAAACAGTGCGGAGTTTCAGTCGAAAGTGGCACATCGCGTCATGGCTCATGCCATGATTCTCTTTGGAGCACAGGAGGCGCCGGAGATCTCGAAGCTGAGGTGATGAAGCCCAGCTGCAAAAAACCAGAACAGCGCAAACCAATCTAAGATGAGAAAGGATAGAGAATTCAAAATTGGATCAAGCGAATTAAAAGTGACTTCACCGCGAACACAAACCCACACCTATGGCTGACACAAATACAGCCACCGAATGAGATCAAAACAAGATCGATTTCCTCGATGGAGACAAATGAACTTTTTTTAGAGAAAAGACACCACCCAGAATGGGGGTCCTGCTTTGATTAAGGCAACATTGTTGGTTCGGGATACCAGCTGGCAAGATTCAGTACCTCGTCCAGCTTACGTCCAGCTTACAACATTGTTTGCCAGAGACCAATGAAATATAGTTAGGTTCTAAACTATTAAGAAAGAATGAAGTTATGGTCACTACCTCATCCAATTAGCGAAACGCTTGACTCACGAAGCAAGTATTGATCAGAGAATTGTTCAGTAAATTTTTTAGATAAAGGAAAAGAGTTCACTGATTAACAAAGTTCTCTTTTGAAAATATATATAGACTTCATTTCGCCTAGTATAAGAATAATGTTTTATGCCTGGTAGTCTGTAATAAAATTATACTAAGCAAACAGAAGTTCAAGGTGCCTAATACAGAGTAATAAGAATGTTAGTCTGTAATAAGACGTCTAATAAAATTTCAGGTGCGCCTTATGCATGTGTGGTGCCATAATAAGAGTGTGATGTCCATCACGCATCAAATTCTCATGATCTTTGAAGCTATGTAGGGTGTGTTTAGTTGCTTGCACGAGCCCTTGGCCAGGCCAGGGTAGCTGTGTTTGGTTACCTAAAGTGGCCGTTGGGTCTGGGCAGGTGCAACCTGAGCTCCGGAGCCAGGCCTGATAGATGCATCTGCTGCCCACTTGCCTGCACCCGCAGATGCAGGGGAACAAAACCGGGTGCGGTGCTAGGGTTTCCTCGCACCCGGTCATTTGCGTCACACTTGGGTGCTCTGCATCGCTCTCAGCTCTCTCCTCTTTCGCAGCGACGCAAGCTGCCTCCTCTCCGGCGAGGACAATAGCCGGCATGCTTCTTCGCCGACGATGACCACGGGTCGGCCTACTCTTCCGTTGGCGAGGACCTCTTCCTGCTTCCCCTTTGGAGACTCCATCGGCCTTATTCTTCCTAATTGACATGCTAGGGCTTCATGATATGCTATTTTTTATCGCGGATCTAGGAAGAACTGATGGCCTTTGTTAGGGTTCTTGTTTTGGTTACTTCACCGTCTGCAATCCATGCTGATGTAAGCACTTTGCTGAGATGAGTACCCTAGTATGTGATGTGTTTCTCTGGATCTAAGCTGAGTACCCTAGTCGATGACACTTTCTTTTTATTCTGAGTAGAGTATCGTGTTTTCTATTTAATTTGAGTAGAGTTGTAACACCTCAGCCCGTTAGAATCCTGTAGTAGTTGTGGATTGGGCCCAAGTGGCCCATGAAGTGAAATGGAGGTGGGATTAGTCCCACATTGGAAGTTTAGGAGGGTGAGGGTCAGCATATAACCCTCGTTCCAACCATATCACCATCAATTTAACCCTTTTATATGAAGCGAGGCCGAAAGTGTAAGAGTGGTGCTATGCATGAGTGCTCGTGCCCGCCCCACGGTAGGGTTGTGTGGTAAGCGGAATTTGGATGCGGGGCATTACAAGAGTACCATTCTTGGTGATGCTTTCTTTTAAATCCGAGCAGAGGACGACTGTCTCGTGATGTTTTCTTTTCACATATTGATGCGGCCAACCAAACGCACCCTCCGATATGATTTGTTTCAACGCAGTGGAGGATCATCATTTGATGCGGCAATCTTGCCTTGATTGATGTGGCACTCCTCCAGTTCTAGCTCCACTTATATTATATTGTCCATGATGTCCCTCCGATATGAACTTTTGCAGTACAACAACTTGATATATTGTCATGTTTTCTTGTGTAGTATCTAGAAATGGCTGGTACAAACCGTGAATTTGTCAAGTTGTGTCCACGTACAATGATTGTGGCTATTGTTGCTTAGATGTTTGGCTGGCTTAGGCGTATAATGTTTGCACCTACCATCTCCTGTGGTTCAACGTTGTAGCGTGACATAGAGAGGCAGTCAAATCTCAGACTCATATATGAATCTGATGATAGCAACTATTTGGAGTAGCTAAGGATGAACAACACACCCTTCTTTCAACTTTGTTAGCTCTTTCGGGTTAGGCGAGTTGCTTAGGGATAGCATATATCCATCCATGGAAAAGCAGGTTGCCATGTTCTTGCATTTTGTTGTACACAATCAGAGGTTTAGGGTCATTAAGAAGGTCGATTGAGACTCTAAGTAGGTATTTCCAAGAAGTCAAGTATGCTCTTGGGGAGCTTCGCAATGAGATGATTGTCCCTCCTACGTCTTCTGTCCCACCTAAAATATTGGGGACTAGAAGATGGTACCCCTATTTCAAGGTTACTATTGTTTCCTTGTTAATTAATTAGTTCATAGCCTAAGTGTTTTGTCTTATAAATTTGATTGCTCTGACTTGTAATATAGGACTGCATTGGTGCACTTGATGGCACACATGTCTTGGCTAGAGTACCTAGTAGGATGAAAGTTGCATTTCATGGGAAGGAAGCACACTACCACTCGAAGTGTCCTTGCAGCTGTTGACTTTGATTTGAGGTTCATATATGTCCTAGCTGGTTGGGTGCGTTCAGCACACGATGCACTCATTCTATCTGATGCCCTTGAAAGAAATGATGGCCTTATTGCTCCACCAGGTAGTTGCACTTACACATACATCATTGCCGGTTCTGACTCATTATTTACTAACTCTAGTTCTAATTGGAAATTCTATCTTGTGGATGCTGGTTATTTGTGAGACCAGGATTCCTGCCACCATATTGTGGCACAAGAAACGATCTAAGGGAATATGGTTCAGGCAATCACCCACTCTTCCCTTAGAGTTATTGTTGAAAGAGCATTTGCTGCATTGAAGACTAAGTTTCAGACCCTTTATAACAAGCCATTTCATCTCGTAAAGACTCAAGTGAAGCTTGTGCTTGCCTGTTGCATCATTCACAATTGGATTCAAAGGCATGGTTTAGTATTTCCCTACTTGTTGTTTGTTATTGTCTATCTGTTACTAATTCATTTTCTTCACTCTACATGCTGTTATATATCTGCAACTAATAACACTTGTTGGTCTGGTTATTACTCCCTCTGTCCCCTTTTGATCTGCGCATTTTTGCCGTGACGCAGAGGCCAAGGAAGAGTCGGACTCCATTTAATCAGAGGCGGTGATGCCTCGATTACCATTGTTCCTGGGAACCCACGTCTCATTTGCATGCAGATGTAATCGCCTGGGCCCACAAAAGGACCACATTACAGAGAACCTTCATGTATACACATTAAAACTCAACTACTATTACGGCAACTGAATCAACTGAAACGCCAAATTTTTTGCCATTGCCCGCGCATCTTTCCTTTTATCGTGCGCGCTCATGAGTGCTGCAAAACCAAATTTTGGAAACATATCTCCAGCGTGCCCTCATTCAGTGTCGATCGGGAGAAAAATTTTCATCACGCGTCCATGTTGCCGCTCTAGTTCGATGAAACAAATTGTGGAAGAACATCTATATATACACACCCAGTAGAGGAAGAAACCAAACCAGTTCACCTAGCTTCTCTCTCTCTCTCTCTCTCTCTCTCTCTCTCTCTCTCTCTCTCTCTCTCTCTCTCCCTCTCTCTCTCTCTCTCTCTCTCTCTCTCCTATCCATGGTGTCTCGGAGCCATCGATCTAAATATTGAGCCACCTGATTCTGATCAAGATGAGGGAACCGATGGGAAGCTGTCGCTGATTGGGAGGGGGCTGCTCATGAACTGGACTATGACATGGTGTGATACGATGGAGATCAAGGTGCGTTCATGGGAGGCTGCTGATCTTGCCATATTTGTTTCTTTTTGTACCACCAGTTCTACTCCTAATCTCCAGTTGCTGCAGTTGAACAAGGAGTTGAAGCTGAAGAGGTGCCGCAAGATGCTGAATTTTCATCCCCAATCTGAAGAAGTGAAAGATGCTGAATTTGCTTTTGATCTCAACATGGGTAATGTTGTTAGTGATGCACATGCATAGGTCTCGGAGCACTAATACTATTTTTTGTTGATTGTGTCTTGTAGATGCACAAGTACATGAGGATGAAGATGAAGTGAGATGGCAACGGAAGCATGCCAAATTAATGAGCGGCCATGCGAAGGGACGCATGCAGATTAACTCAGCACAGTCCAAGAGCCATGCGCTTTGTAGGATGCCTCAACATCGGTACTATACAAATGCACACATCAATTCGGCAAAACTTTTTCGAGCAAATATGCAAATCAAAAGGGGACGGAGGGAGTACTTGTATGTTGTGATCAAAGGTTAAGCATGAAGTGGTATGTTGTATTCCGTGGTCGAAGGCCTGCCAAATGTACAACTCGTGGCCCTTATGGAGTGACCAGGTCACTGTTTTTTGCAAGTGCTTGCTAGCCACAAGAGAGGATGCAGAATCAAAGTATGCTAAGTATTCACGTCCATCTGTCAGGGACATGAGATGATCTATTCAGGGCATCACACACTCATAGTTCTGGTAGCTATCATGTGTCACAAGTTGTTGTGAAGCCTATGAGTGTCACACTTGTCTGACCAGTTTGTTCAGTTGTTGTCATTTACCTTTCTTGCAAGCTTATGTAATAATGGTACAAGCCTGAACAGTTTCATATGGTAGAATGGAACTTGTTTAAAATTGTCATTTACTGTCAACATTTCAAATTATTTGTTGAATATTGGTGTGTGAATTATTTATGTACCAATTTATATTACGTTGTATATATGAAATCAATATTTCATTCATTGCATTGGAGCCAAATTGTGGAGGAGTTGTTTTTTTTGAAGGAAACTGGAGGGGCAAGCCCCTACAGTACTTTATTAGAAGTAATCAAGAGTATGTACAACAAGTAACACCAAATCAAAAGAGTAAAAGAAAGAAACGAAAGCTCTAAGCTAAACGATCTATCCATTCTTGCAGTTTGTCTTATGCTTTTCCTTGGATGCCTGCATAAGCATGGCCATCTCCTTGTTGAACTTTCGCCGACAATTATCCATTGATGGATCCACATTATTAAAAATCCAGTTATTTCTTTCTTTCCATATGCTCTAGCACATCAGAATTATTATGTCCATGAAGAAAGGCACTTGTAATCTTCTCTTTATCCAATTTACCACTTGTACCGTTGTTAATCTTCTTGGAATGTTAAATCCTATGGACTGCCAACATCTTATTGCAAAGTTACATCTTAGAAACAGATGTCGAGTGTTTCCTCTTTCTGCCAAATGCACATCTCACATGTGTCTGAGTCCAGATTCATATGTCTTCTCCTTAGTATGTTTCTTGTATTTAGTCTATCTTGCAGAAGAAGCCAAAAGAAAACCTTATGCTTTGGTTGGCAAGAGAAGCTCCATAGCCATCTGAAGGAAGGGTGGATGGGCAGATGCCCTACTAGAAGTTTGTATACTTTAGATACTGAGAACTTGGTAGCCTGGTTCACATGCTTCCACTGATCATTAACTGGATTTATCTGAATGTTCTGCATCAACTCATTTACCACTTCCCATTGTTGATAAGATTGGACACTCAAAGGCTGATGGAAGAGATCTGAAAATGCTCCTGCTCTCTTACTTTAAACAATAAAATTTTCTGATCTTTTGCAAAGGAGAATAACTCTAGGTATTGTTGGTTCAGCGGTGCTCCATTAAAAGTGTCCACCCAAAACTGAACTATTGATCCATTTCCAACTTGAACAGATGTAATTCCCTGATATAAGTCCATTAGTTTCAGAATATCTATCCACCAGAACGACCCCTTCTTTCTTACACCTGGGACTTGATTATTTCTATAATATTTGCCCCACAGAAGTTGAACCCATGGCAAGTTTTCTTTGTTCATGAATTTGTGTAGCTGCTTCAGGAGTAAAGCATTGTTTTGTGTTCTCAACTTAATGACTCCCAGACCTCCTTCAGATTTGGGTCGTGTAATCAACCTCCAAGCCACCATAGGTGGCTTTCTGGCATTAATGTTAGACCCTCTCCAAATGCCATATCTCCTGTACTTATCTATTTTACTGATCACTGTATCTGGGATATGAAGAGTGCACATGTAGAAGGTGGCAAGTGAGGATAGCATTGTGTTAACCATTTCCAACTTTCCTGGTAGATTTAAGAACTGTGCACAACCTACCGATCTCCTTTTTGTTCTCTGTACTATTGGTAGGAAGTATGATACTGATGGTCTTGTTGTTCCTAGAGGTAACCCCAGATAAGTGAAGGGCATTTGGCCTATCCGACGAGTTCGGTGTTCCTGCCAAAATTTCCATTTTTTTCTTTGGGTACATTGTGGAGGAGTATCTCTTTGGTGCCACAAATTAGAACACACTCTGTCTTCATGCCAAAACAGGGCACCACCAGGCCCTTGATGCCAAAATTAGGCGCCACCTCTAGCCAACATGCAACCAACCAAACACCGAAGCCTGCATTCACTCATCCGGTCTTGGATGGGATGCAGGTAAACAAAAACAAGTGCAATCCAGCCAGGCCAGCTCCGGACCAGCCAACAAAACTTATTGGGTTGCATCGACACATGCTGGCTCTACTAGGCCTGGATCCGCCCCTCGGCTAGGTCGAGCCTCGGTGCGGGCAACCAAACACACCGAGTAGTGCATGCGTATGTGTGCGATGGTGAAGTGAGTGAAGTAGGAGGGGCTTAATAAAAAGTTGAGTGCTTGCTAAAAAAATGTTAATTGGATTCATGCCATTACCATTTTCCCAATTTTATAATATGCCACTAAACTTTCGGAAATTGGGTGGGTGCCATTAAACTTTGTTCTTAGTTGGAAATATGTCATTTTGTATGTTTTGATGTGTTTTAGGCCCACTTGAAGGGTTACGTATTTTCGTATGTCCCATTCTACCCCTACCTTGTCTCTTTGAGCAAAGTCATCGTCCCCATCCTTCGTGATCAAGCAGATCGAGCAGCGTCCATGTTCCTCCTTAAGTTGCCACCCCCATTCTTCCTCACCGATGCAAATCCAAGTGCGACACCCCCGTCCTCCTCTAGATCGCTCTGCCCCGTTCCTCCTTAATGAAGTTCGTCGTCAAGGATTGAAGTGGCGCTGGACCCATCCCTTAGCCTGCACAAGAACAACCTACACACATCCTCGCTTAGATCCACGGCCGCCGCTAGCACCACGAATGTTGCGGCGTCCTCCGTGCAGCCCACGGGCGACACACCCACATCCACGGTCGACCGGCTGCACCACCCCTCCCCCACACGGCCGCCGACATCACGAACCCACGAAAACTCCCGAATGGCAATCTCCATCCCCGCTTCGATCTCGCGCGGGCTGCACCGAGCGACCCACTCCACGTGAAGAGCTAGGCCGCGAGTTAGGTCGATCGCAATGTGCCCGCCCTTCATCTATGTGACGTCGAACTAGACCACACACACCCACACCCATCCCATCCCACTCAGGTCGAGGGAGCAGGAGCTCGAACCGATAGCGGTCCTTCTTCCCCGTGAGCTCGCGGTCCCAACCCAGCTTGGCGAGCAACGCGTGAGCGCCGCCGCCGGCGGTGAGCGTGCTACTAGGGTCAAAGTGCGTCGAGCGGGAGCGGAGGTCGCTCGCCAAGAGAACTTGCAGTTGAACATGGGACGCTTTATGGCGCCGCGCACCTGCAGCACCTGCGGGCTGCATTCATAGTCGAACACGAGCGTAGGTGGGCCATGCTGCTGCCTTCCCTAGCGGCTTGCGATTGCGAGAACCAAGTGTTCTATCCTGATATTTACTCAAAGGGAGGAGGGGTAGAATCATATATATGAAAATAAGTAACATGTGAGTGGGTCTAAGACATCTTCAAACATATATAATGACATATTTTCAACTTTGAACAAAGTTTAATGGCTCTCACCCAATTTCCGGAACTTCGGTGGATTATTTCAAATTTGGAAAAATTTTAATGGCATGAATCCAATTAATCCTTACAGAAAAGTTTGAGTGAGATTGTTTTGGATCGGAGAGGGCAGAATTCGAAAAGTCAAAAGAAGATGGATATGTACGTTTCGAAAAGGGCTCAGCCCAACCCACAATAGGCGGCCCAGTCCCAGCTCTACTGAGAGGCATATTTTATTTTATTGCGAAGCCTGTTTTGATTCTTCTTAACTCCGAGACTATCCGCGATCGTTGTCTACTCTAAATTCATCCTCTAAAAGGAATATTTCATCCTCATCGACAAGATTCTCTTCTCTATATCTATTTCTTTCGCATTCATTCATACTCTATATGAACTACCCAATATTTTATTCATCCATCCGTAGCTACCATATTATTTCATCTCTCATCCTCTTTCCCTTTCTTTTTCTTTTTCACTTATTTCCCTTTACAATAATTTAGCAATCTAATTTTTTAATTAAATAATAATAGTTTTTTTCTCCGTTTCACTTTTTTCTTTTCCAATCTCTCTCTCTCTCTCTCTCTCTCTCTCTCCCTCCTCTGCTCTCCTTCCCCACCGTCGCCCCCTCCTCTCCTCCCGACCCCGCACACCTCCTCGCGTTGCCGTCGAAGCCCGCCTTTCCCTGCTAACCACCTCCCCCGGCTATCGAGGCCCCGCCTTCCTCTCTGCCCTTCCCTTACTCGCGGCCGCCTCCCGACCGTCGAGGCGGAGCTCCACCCACGCCGGCTGCTCGAGTGCGAGGCCGACATCGCCGCCGCCCGTCCTCCTCATCTCCTCGCGCTCCTCCTTCGCGTCCTCCATGTGAAGGCTTCTGGGGCGGCACGCTGGGATGAGAAGAAGGATAGGGGCCGAGGCTGCTATTTCTCTCTCGATGCGGAGATTTTTCCTATTTTGACTACGAAAGCAAGGGGCTTTGCTAGAATGACCAGAATATATTGGGCTTGGTTAAAATGACCACCAATACAATGTCAATCCGGTAGAATGGCCATCGGTTATTTTCTAGACGAAAATGCCCCTATCCTTTCTTCTTCCTTTCTCCTCTCTTCTCCCGGTCTCGCTCTCCTTTCTCATTTCCCTCTCTTCTCCGGGGCTCCGGCCTTGCTCCAGCCGTGATTTACCGAGTCCCGGCCGCCGCGTGCCTCCGAGCGCTCGCGAGCCGTCGTCTCGGTCGTCTGCGCCCACTGTCGCCCGCGCGCCGGTCGTGCGCCGCGAAGTGCCTCGCTTGCACCGCTCGGCGTCCTCGCCGTCCGCGTGCCGCCATGCCCTGGCCGAGCTCCACGGCCCGCCGCCGCGCCGCTCGGCGTCCTCGGCTGTTCGTGTGCCGCCATGCCCCGGCCAAGCTCCACGGCCCGCCGCCGGCCCAACACCACGCCCTGTCCGTGCGCCGCTGCGGCCCTCGGGCCCTAGCATGTCCGGCGGCGGGGTCTCCGTTCTGCGGGAGAAGGTAGAGAGAGGAGAGAGATGAGAGAGGAAGTAGAAAGGATAGGGGCATTTTCGTCTAGAAAATAACCGATGGCCATTCTACCGGATTGGCAATGGATTGGTGGTCATTTTAACGAATCCCAATTATGTTGTGGTCATTGTAGCGAAGCCCTATGCTTTCATAGTCAAAATAGCAAAAATCTCCTGCTGCGCGGCGGGTGGTTGGGTGGGCCCCGTGCCACGTGATCGTAATAGAGTTGTCTAGTTGTGCTAGATTTGGTGGAGGCGGAGCTTACGGAACCATAGCGGGGTCTTGCAGGCATGGTTCAACGAACCAGGGTTAACCAATAAACCGATCCGGGCCGGTTATACCGTTTGGCCGGTTAACCTTTGGTTCAAATTCAAAAAATAATAATTTTTAAAAAAAATGTTAAAAAACTAGAGAAGAAATAAAGATTTATGGTGAAAGAATAATATGAAATCGAGGTTGTTTGACATAGGAAAAAAGTTCGTGAAATATAAATAAAAGTAAAAGAGGCCATAGAACCTTATAATCGGCAGGTTAACCGTCACACCGGACGGTTAACCCCCTCTCTCCCAAATCTAAATTTTCGTAGTCATAGGTAATTTAGATAGAAAGTAGTCAGGATTTTAAGATAGAAAGTCATTGACATTATTTTTTGTAACTTAGGTAATTTTCTTGATGTATACTAATTATTTGTTGAAGATTATGTGTTGGATAACTATAGCTGAGACATGAGTGAAAGTCATGATTTTCTATGTACCATGTATAATTAATCTTATTGTTATATGAATTTGAGTGCAGGTCATGCATTTCTATTATGTACAATAATGAACCTTGTCGTATGAATTTATGTTGAACAATATGGGTTGGAGTTCGACAACTATATTAGGTTTTTTATTGAACAATATAGTTGTGCTATGTAGTATGAACTTGATATTTATGAATTTGTGTCTAAAAGTGTCATTAATATTTTAAGAAATTTTATGTAATTTTTGTACATTTTTCAATATTTTTTCTATTTCATTGGAATTTTTACTTTTTCAAAAACCCAGGGGCTAACCGGTCCGATCAATCGGTTAAAAAAAACCGGCTGACTAACCGATCGCCAACCGTTTAGAGAAAAAATGAATTTTGCTCGATTAGTCGACCGGTTTTTTCGGTTATCCGGTTAACCGCTATGCCGATCCCGTTCGATTCTGACGGTTCATTCGTTCAGTTTCGACGGTTCATTCAGTTATGTAAACCTTGCCTGCAAAAACTTTTTAGGGAGCCCGTGCGAATAGTCTGAACCACAAAGGCACGAAATAAGGGGCTCATTTCCCTTAAGAAAACCGAAACAAGGGGCTCCTTCCTGATCGCTGGTAAGGGCAACTAAACTCTGATCTCAAAAAATAAAGTGCAACTAAACTCAATCGTTGTCTGTACGTGCCTAATTTTGTTTTTCTGTTGGACTCCTTATGCAGTCCCTGCATTTTTGTTCACTGTGAGATGGGATCTTTTTTTTTCTTTTTTCGAACTATAGATGGGATCCATTTTGTTGCATTGTATAGTTCAGTCTGATTCATTCCGTGGGCACCTGCATTCCCTTCTCTCGAACTCCAGGTACGCCCCCTGCGCTCCTCCTCTATTTCGTGACGACCTGCATTCCCTTCCGCGGCTAGGATTGCGGCTCTCCGACTCGCTCACTCGTGGGCTGTACGACAGAGTTCAGAGATTCGGAGGTGGAGAAGAGTGGGTACCTGCCTGGGTGAGATCTTGCTGGCCCGCTTTGATTTCGATAGATTTTTCGCGAGATGAGCAAATGAGGGACGGGGGTAGTGGTAAAGATCGGATTTTTTTTAGTAAACCGCGTTGGAATCTTGCCAAGATTTGATCTGCCGGCGTGTGGAAGGAAGAAGTCCGGCTCTGGAAGACCTCGTCCGAGGACTGACAGATTTGGGTAGATTCTGGCGCACGCCGCACGGAGCAATATGATTTTTGAACTTCTAATTGCTTAGCATTACAGTAGCAAGCGTGCACCTTGATTGGTTTCCAACTGTCCAGAGTTCGACCAACAACCATTACCGTGCAAGGTTCAGTTTGTTGCGTATTTCTGGGGTTCAGCTGACTGTAGGTGTCCTTTCTTTAGCTTTTGATTAGCTATGATAATGGTAGAGATCCTTGAATAGTTGTGTTACTATTTTGGTCTTTGCTGTCTGTTATTTCATCTTTGCTTGGGTCTTTACTATTTATAAAGCTGGTTACTGATTTCAGTTTGTCATGCAGGATATTGCTTTGGTAAAATTTTCGCTGACTCCTGAGCTGCGTGATGGAAATTCTGATCTACATCTTTCTTGCTGTGCTGCTTGTATTGGGAGGCCTCTTTGTTATCCCAAGGTCTAATCACAAAGGTAAAGTCTGCCTCACCAGCAATATTTAATTGATGCTAGTAGGAAGCTAATGCACTGCATAATGTTAGTATTTCAGGCAAAGGAGACGTGGTACATTCCGGAGGCAATGGAAAGGTGAAATTTATCTTCCATCAGTAACAGTGTTGCCCCAAAACAGCATGTTCTTACTTTAACAAACCAAGCAATTTTGTTTTCCATGCTTTTACACTACCTTATGAGCCCAAAGAAAAAACAGTTGTACTTTATGTTTGGCGATTAAAGGCAGAATTAGTGCAGATGTTGGGAAGACCAAAGTGAACATCGTTCTCATTATTTGCTTTCTGTCATTCCACACGCAGACATCAAGTGGGAGTTATACGAAGGATGAGGTATCAATGCACAACACAAGGAAAGATTGTTGGATCATAATCAAGGACAAGGTTGATAGAGATGCTCTATCATTTACTTTCCATTGTTAAATTGAAAAGTTCAGACCTTTCTGACTTTCAGTACATTGAATATGTGACTATTAAGGTCTATGATGTTACTTCATACGTGGAGGAGCACCCCGGTGGTGATGCCATCTTAAACAATGCTGGAGGTGATTCGACGGAGGGATTTTTTGGGTTTGTAACTTCACATCTTCAATAATTTTAACATTTTGTTATTATAGTTCACGTAAATTGCTTTCTCTAAACTATATTATCCATATGTTTCTTTTTAAAAGTGAAGCTACTTAACTCAGAGGTTAATATGCTGCTGCATGTTTTCTAGGTGATCTTTTTTATACATAGTAATTTCTTTATAACTGATAGGTTTGAACTTATGAATCTCTGCATTACTTATTGTGTTTTGTTTAATAGAGCAACATAATGAATATTTAGCAAGGATATTTCGATTTTTTTACTGTCAGCATCTTACAATGTTGTTGTGCAACCATTTCCTGTGTCTGGGCAATGTTACATGGATTATAACTATCACTGGTGCTGTGTGTGCCCAGGAATCTGAAGGCTTAGAAAGTACTCTAACCTTCTTGATCCATATCCATACCCTTAATGGACATAAAATTTTGTATAGAAAAAGCACATTAAATATTTACATGGTCATGCCCGTGAGTTTAGAAACTATGCAACAAAATCGAGATGATAGATTCTCAGATCATTAGAAATCTAAAGTAACAGCTTTGATGCCGATTGTTGTCATCCTGTCCTTGTCATGGAGAAACTGTTGTGATTTTGCTATTGCTTTTCTTCGCACGTCAGATTTCACTACTGTTGTACCTCTATTTTTTATGGCTGAAACATACAATACTCTTGTACGCGTTGTCAGACCCTGTTTTTTTATGGCTAAGACAAATGTCACTCTTATACGCGCTTTCAGGCCTCAGCATGGCTTTCGAGTCTTTGAAATCATCGAGGACTTCTGCATCGGCCAACTGAAGGATTGATGATAAGGAGGGGATGCTATAGATGCTCCAAAGTCCAAATGTGAACCCACGCGCTCTACCATTCCTTGAAGATGACAAGGGAGAGTCTGTTGTGAAGTGGACTGCCCCCTGCTTTGTGGTTCAGGTTTCATAGTTGACCTGGTTCTTTTTACTAGTAACAGTGTTTGAAACATGGACCATCGACGTGTTTCCGGTGCTCTGTTAGCTTTGTCGCTTCGAGAAGATACCTTTTCTTAGAATTGTGGAACTGTCCGTGTTCAGAGAACAAACTTTGCCAACGTTCATATTTGATTTATACCGTGACCGTGAAAGCCGCTTTTTTCCTGAGACCAGTTCTCTCCGTGGTCATGTCGCTGATGTCGGGCTCAAGGGAGCACGTTTAAAATTCTAATGAACTTTGTTCTTTTTTGTGTGGAGGAAGAGTTGTTTCTTTCGTTCATGAGTCCTAATGTTAATTGAATCGGTGAACTTCCATCATTTGCTCCAGTTTTCCTAGCGAGTTGCTCATCGAGACCGAAAATTGATGACTGCTCAACACAAATCACAGAAGCTTATTTCTCTGGACGTACGAAATCAATAATACAATGGAGCACTAACACCACTAACTCTCATAAGAACAAAACAGAAACAGAGAGGAGCGTTCGCTATGCTCGTCTCCTACGGTTCACACCTCCACTCTGCTACTGACCCAGGAAGCAGAACAAGTGCCTCTTCTTCCCTCCTCTGTCCCCGAACGAACGCCCAGAGCACAGAGGGACGGCCATATGTTATCAGCTGCTTGGAATCCCATACTCTTGATCAGCTAGTACTAAAGAAACAATCTTTCCACCCACACTGAGTGGATCAGGCAAAGAAGCTCGCGATATCGATGTTGAGGAACTCGTCGTCGAACTCGACGGCGGGCGGCGCCGGACACTCGAACGGCGTGCTGGCGGTGACGAGCGCGGACACCACTTCCTGGAGCTCGGACTGCGCCCGCCAGTCGAACGGCGCGAAGGAGTCCGAGGTCGCCGGCGACGCGCCCCGGTTGTCCGACGTCGAGGGCACGGAGAACGGGCTCCGCTCCGGCGCCAGGCAGGCGCTCGCCGGCGTCGAGGAGAAGCAGAACGGCGCGGCCAGCCCCTCGGTCTTCACCGTGAGGCTCGCGCTGAGGTTGTGGAGGAGGCTGTGCGCGCCCGGGTTGGGCTTGGTCGGCGCCGCCGCAGTGGCCCTGTGAACGCAGGTGTGCGTGCCGAGGTAGATGACGTCGAAGAGGTCCGGGTCCGTGTCCGTGCGCTGCACCTGCTTGGTGGCCGCGCACCCTGCGAGTGCCGGTACGTGCACCGGTAGTAGCCCCTGCAAAATTTGCACGATTCCGATCAGGTTCACGACATGACAGGTCCTAGGCTGCTCCGACAAGAATTTGGTGGTGAATTCATTGGAAGGACAAGACAAAAGCGTCATAAAATTTATGACAAACTGCAGTACTATTCCCAGATGACAAGTGGATGTCAGGCATTTGGGAGGCTCGCGAGAGAGAGGGACATCCATACCCAACGGCAACGGCAAATGATTTCGATTCCAGCCGGGAACGGGAAATAATCGCACGTGCAGATTGGGTTCCCAAAAGCAAAACTAAAAAAAAAAAGGGTAATGAAACATCTTTTGCTGATGCTACCTTGGGTGCTTGGCTCCAAGGATTTCCTTCTGGCCATACTTCCTCCAGCTGTGACCGTCGTCCACCGGCGTGGGCGCCTCGCCGCCGCTGCCGGAGGCCACCCTCACCTGAAGCGTCCTCTTCTCCATCACCTTCCTGCCAGCACCACAGCCCAATCATCATCAGTAAACTGATCAGCGATAAGTAGAAGAACAGAATCTTGATGGGTGCTCATCAGCTCACCTCTTCTTGGTGGTCTTGAAGGGCGCGTCGACGACGTCGCTGAGGGGGCTGGGCGTTGCCGAGGCGTCGGGCGCGGACCGCTTGTTGAAGTCGGAGGAGGTGATGATGCCGATGGACCGCTCGGTGAGGGAGAAGATCTGCGAGGTGAGGTGCCTGCAGAGGTCCGGCGACTCGCCCAGCTGCACCTGGAGCTGCGCCACCAGCTGCTTGATGTGGCTCAGCTCCGTCACCACCAGCCCGCAGCTTCCGTTGCCGTGAGCGCTGTCCATCTCTTCTCCCCCGTCGAGTGAATTTTCGAGGCAGAAGAAACACCGATCGGAATGGTGTTGCAAAACTGGAGGTGCGTGCTCCGTCTCTGAAATGGAAGAAAGAGGTGAGGTGGTGAGCTGAAGGGAGGGAGCCCTTTTATAGGCAGAAAAGGAAACGAGGGGAACGAACCGCGTTTCCGGTAGTGAGGACTGAGAGGAAGCTGGGATTTTGACCGCTGAGAGAGTAGCAGGGCTTGATGCGGCATGGATCGGATTGGGTCGGAACTCGGAACACGTACTACTCTATCCCGGACACGGAAGAAGGGTGTAGTGGTCCTGGCAACAAGAACTTCTTGGACGCTTCCGTTCGGGTGCGCATATGCTTCACTATCGGGCTCTGTGGCAGTAGATGCTCGGAGCGATCAACGTCACAATGGGAACCCAGACGTAAAGTGCGTCACCGGACCCTTAGCCGGAAAGTAGGAAACGAAATGCTACAGATTTTAGGTGCATTTTTAGATCAGAGTTGTAGCTGTGTCAACATGTCCTTAACTAAATTTCAGAGACGGAGTAGTGTAAAAATGCATTAATTTTTAGTAGTACATCAGAGCTGTGAGGCGACGCTTGTTTGGACAGAACATAAGCCCACTGGCACTCGTATTTTCGCTTGGTGGCGTCGTTGCTTCAGTCCTTGAAGGCACTTCTGAATAAAATATTGGTAGATATACTCAGCTCAAGGATGAGGGCAGCATGACCTTAGTTTTCTTGTCTTGTTCATATTGGGAAAAAGAAAGTGAAAACTTTGCTAGCTAATACTACCATATAGTACTAGTTTTCTTGTCTTGTTCATATTGGGAAAAAGAAAGAGAAAACTCTGCTACTAGTTCCAAACAAATCGCTTTCCCGCGTGTTCGGTGCTGTACTTGGTTGGTACGCGTTGCATGCATCACTCTTCTACGGCCTTGTACCATTCTCTTGTTTTCGCTCTGCTTATTCACACACACATATATGAAAAGGTAAAACAGCCCCAGTTTATCCACAAGTACATCAACCACCAAGAGCTATCGATGACGATCCATTAGAAACCCACTTGTACTCCGATACATGGCGTGTTCCCAGATTAAGAAACTGTTGGAATCAAGGCAAACTACGGGTCGATCGAGCAGTTTCTAAAGGCCAGTTGGTCACGTTGCTGACCAGTTCAATGCGTGCATGCCCCAACTGTAAACATACCATTATCAGCAGCAGCGCTGTTAGTTCGTACGTGCCGCTACTCATCAACTGCAATGTATTAAACTTTCCTTTGGGGGAATCTGAGTATAAATCAATTTGATGCTTACTAAACTATCTGATGGAGGAGTAATTGTTTTTGAGATTATATGGAAGCAGCTCGTTGTCGTCTGGTTCCGGGTACGGTGCACCTAGGTACATATGGGTGTGTGTGCGTTGTCTTTTTCTTTTTTTGTAGGATCACGTAGTTGGTCCGCAGCCATGTTTTTGATGCTACCATGTGCTATCTCTCTCAGTGTCAGGCACACGTTACGGACTCAGATTTCAATAAGCTAATGAGGCAAAAAATTGTTAACGCTGACATATCCCAAACATCATAAACAGAAACAATACCTGTGCCTGCCCTACTAACCACTTTTAGTTGCAAAAGTAGCGTAGAAAATCTTATCTCCCTTGTGCGGCGGGCATGCAGATCAAGCCCGTTTGTAGTAGAGGGATAAAATTAGTGGCGGATGGAGGGATGTGAAGTCAGAGCTCGTGCGTGCTCCCATCCAATTGGCGAAGCAACGTGGAAGCTCACTGTCACTGCGCGTTTGTGGTGGGGGAATCTTCATGCCCTGCCTTTACGCGTTTCCGAAGCTGACGTCAGCAGCCTTGCTTACGTCACACGGGGAAACACATAAAAGCGCGTGGCTGCGATAGGTGCAGCGCTGCTGCATCTGCACTGCTCCGAGGATACTCTGCAGTAATGCATTAACAGTCACCGATACGTGGGTCCGGATCCACATATCGGTGAGAGTATGTTACTCGTAGAGGATCCGAACGCTCGCTCCGAGTGAGTACAGATATCGTTTGTGACTAGTATGTATGGAGTCGGGATTCTCTCGCATTAGCTCTTTCTAATGCGAGAGAACACTGTACAGTAATTTCTCTCATTTTTAGCTGTTCAATCCGGAACCAACGACCCAGATTGAATGCTACGATAATGCATCTTTAGTGAAAAATATTTCTACAGTATTTTGTGACCCCTGTTGCTACAGTATTACTGTCACCATCTCACGAAATACTGTTCATCCCGGCATTTTGACTTGCTCCGGGTAGTAATGCGGACAATCCCGATCCGTATGATAGGCATGTTGCTTTAATTAGAATCCATGCAAATTAAAGGCCCTGCATTCAGAGCCAAACCTTATTGATTCTAGTTTTTAAGTTTTTACAGTAAATTCAAAAGTGAATAGAAATCATATACTACCTCTGTCCCATTGAAAGTGTCATTCTCGCTTTCAAGAAGTCAAAACTTTTCAACTTTGACCAAAAATATATGAAAAATTATAAATATTTATTGAATATAATTAGTATCATTAGATAGATAATTGAATCTACTTTCATAATCAACTTATTTAGAGATATAAATATTACTAATATTTTCTACAAATCTAGTCAAAGTTTAAAAATTTTGATTGGCATGGATACCATAGCGACACTTTCAATAGGACGGAGGAAGTACACGCTTGGAGAAGAATAGTGAACTATTTAGTAACGTATATATACAAATATCGTGTTGGCCATCTACAAAAGGAAAAACGGAAACTCGTTTCATAAACCTGTAGAGTGATTTGATGGTGCTTTTTGTGTAGCTAGGTCTTTAGTTTTTCATTAACACTTTAGTTTCTCTAGATCCCTAGACATACACACGGAACAACTTCTTTGATGAGTAGCAGAAGATCCCGGAGGAAAAGCTGTACTATAATATATAAGAAAAAGAATGGGCCGGGGTCAGCTCAACATAAACCCACATGTGCGGCATGCTCTATACAACCCCAACAAGACGTTGCTAACAACACATCTGCAACACTAAATTAAGCCTAATCTAATTTACGCGGCTCCGAGCATCATGACAAGGACAACGTGTTGGGTGGAGTATCTACCAAAACAAGCGGACAAAAAGCTAGCACGGATTTTCTCTTCTTCACTAAATAATGAGTCGCATCAACCGCGTCTTTCTGACGACGAGTTATTAGCACCTTTTCTCCCCACACGTATGCTTTGTTGTCTTATCTTCTTGTGTCCAAACATGAGCACAAGCAGCGCAACTGATGAGCAAGACATATATATACTTACTGAGTAGTAGATAAAACTATAGCACAGTTCAACAAATGATGAAACCCATACGTACTCGGTATAATTTTGTTGACATTTAGGATAGTAGCCAGAAGCAGCTGAGTATATGCCAACTATGATGCTTGGAACGTTGGCAATTCTAAACACTAGAGAGAGTATATACTTACTACTCCCTCATTCACATAATATAAAGCATATTACAAAGAAGCAAAAATTCTGAATTTATAATACATATTTACCTTTGACAATACGTATAACACTAGAGAGAGTATGTAGTACACTACAACAAAAAGCTCTTGTAATGTCACTTTTTTAGAGGCAGTTTTCAATTTGCCTCTATATTTTTCACTAGAGGCATTTTTTGTGACACTTGAGAATATGCCTCAAACATAGAGACACAATTTAATAAAATTTAGAAAAATAATGTACCAAATGGATTGTAGAGGCATTCTTTAAGTCATTTTTTAAAGTGTCTCTACATAAGTAATATAGAGACACTTTAACGGCATATTAAAATGCCTATACCATGTAATGACACTAGTAGAGACATTTACTTGTACTATAGAGGCACTGTTTTCTAGTACAATGAACGTGTTATAACAATAAACTGTGAAAAATACACACAAAGTGATTAGTGGATGAGTTGGCTAGCAAGGCCCAATTTTGTATTGCTTCTCCATGAGGTCTTGAGTTCAAGTCTTCTCAACCATGTATTTTTGTTCATATTATTTACTATTACTTAATGCCTCTATATTTGTTGAGGCACCGTGTAATGCCTCTATCAAAACTAACACTATATTTAACAGAGACGATTTGCATAGTGCCTCTATTTTCATAGAGTCAATGCATGACAAGGCACTTATAAGGCATTTTTGAAAATGTCTCTACACTTGTCTAGAGACATGAAAACAATGTCTCTACTATATTAAAAATACGTCTCTACGAGCCAAATATGTTGTAGTGGTAGTTAGTAATTGGCTACGAATATGCATAGGGGAGAACAACAACCAATAAAGTGTTTTGGGGGATATTTTTAATACTAATTAAAGTGACTTTTAAGTGGTACATTTGCTTCTTCTTGATCCTTAGGCCCGAGTTAAATATACACTATATTATGTGAAGGGAGTACATATGAAATATTTTACCAGTTCTCGTATACGTGTGGTTCCAAGTGCCTCTCCATACACTATAACAATAATGAACTATAGCCACGGTTAAGGAGCTCAACAATCGCGGTCAGCCCCAACCGTGGCTAAGTTTGCAAGGCTACGAGTGGCACACTATAGTCATGGTTGAAATCTTCAATCTTGTGGCTATAGTACAATTTAAAAAACAAAAAAAGCCCGGACGGGCCGAGCGGGCATGTGTGACCCGTCGGCTAGCCCGTGACGGATGCCCGCGTGCCGTCGGAGAACGGGGGTGGCCAAATCCGGCCACCCCCGAGCCACCGCTCACCGTCGGAGAACGGAGACGGCCGGATCCGACCGCCCACTCGTCGTCGGAGAAGGGGGCGGCCGGATCCGGCCGCCCCGAGCCGCCATTCGACATTGGAGAAGGGGGCGGCCGGATCCGGCCGCCCCGAGCTGCCTCTCGACGCCGGGGAGGAGGGAGGCGGTGCACCACCCGAGCAGCTAGGACGAGGAGGGGCGCACGTCGCCCAGCTGTCGGCCACCCTCGGACCGAGGAGGACGATGCGGAAGGAGGCCGACCGGAAGAAGGCGGCGCACGGGTCGCCCGCGGCGCGCCGACCGCCGGGAGGAGGTGGAGGAGGCGGTGGTGGCGCCGGCCGCTCGGGAGAAGGGGCGTCGGCGAGGAGCCGGGGAGCCGATCGCGCCGCCTACCGGCGTGGTGCGGCGCGCGAGCTGCCGGTGGCGCGCCGGGAGGCCGGGGACCGAGGGGCCGGGGGAGGCGGCCGAATCGTGGAGAGAGAGAGAGAGAGAGAGAGAGAGAGAGAGAGGAAATAAGGAGGTGGCTAGTTGTTCCTGTTTATATATGATCGGTTGCTAGGGTTTTTAGTGAGTTGTTAATGGACCCTCAATAGCCGGGGTTGACATTGTCAACCGTGGCTATTGTGGCCACTATAGCCACGGCCGACGCCCGCCTCTACCGTAGCCATGACCCATTGCTTGGCGTGGCTACTCGGGGTTTGGAAGACGTGGCTATAGTGCATTATTGTTATAGGGATACGATGTATAAGAAAAGTGAATGTCCCACGTGTTGGCCTCATCCATCGAGGCATCAATTCCACATTTCACTTTTTTTTCTTGTAATGTCAGAAAGGGACGCAGCAGTTCAAGACAACCCAAGGCATAATAACCCATCCTATTCTAATGCAGCGCACACAAGCCTTGCACGCATCGATGCATCATCCCGGGGCCAGCTCATTTACCCGACGGCCGATCGAAGTTATACTATAGAACCCAAGTGGCCTGAGCAACTTGCCGGCAACCCATTTGGCCCTTTCCTAATAATATGAAGCTGCTGGTACGTACGATGATGGGCCAACACTGAGCTAGCGAGAGCTTACCATGAACGGGCGGCCGGCCCCAGGTTTTGGCGTTTTAATTGGGTCCTTGTGTGTGGTGGTTACGGAGGTCGACCACGCTACCGCGGCCGCAGCGGTCTCGCTACTGGGGTGGGGTCTGGGGGCACAACCAACTTGCCCACGTGCAACGGGAAAACAAGGCTGCCTGCCTCCCAAGTTCTTATTATCCCGTCTATCCGATTGCGCGCAAGGGAGACAGGTCGGTCAGGGGCACCTAACCAAGCTGGGTGGGTGCTGCTCATCTCTTCAAGCCTAACTTCTCAGAAAATTTTCATCTCGACGTGATATGGTTTCCATGGATACGTATACATCCTGGATTCGACAACACAGAACCAAGTGATCACCCATAACAGGGACATCACAAGATTTCTGTATTTTTTTCTCATAGTTTACTTTCAAGCGTGGCTCGCAGCTTATTATTATTACTCTTTAGTATTTTCTTCTCAAGTGTCTGACAGTTTTTCTAATAACAAACTGTATACTTTTCAACAGCTTTATTATTAAATTACCAACGATATCATTATCAACAACTCATTTTCAATAGTTCTGTGGATTACATTGTTGGCCATCAGCCTGAAACCGTTGGAATAATTATTAAGCTTGTAGTGGGAGTTCGGTGGTTCAAGATGTTGATGCCCAGAGTCTGGTATGTGGGTTCCCCAAACAGTATCTTTCTCAGACCTTTACTGTTAATACTTAATATCTTATTAATCGATCTTTGATACTAAATAATTTACAATACTACCTGCGAATGCAGCATTATAGGAGTACTAAATATCAACTTTGGAATTGGTTATCTGTCAGTGTTGCATACAGTCCTCCTAACGTTGTCAGCATCTTGCACAATGATATAAGAGTGAGGTTTGACCACGTTCTACACAGGTATATATAGTTGTTCCTTTCTGGCAGTTATTTTGGCCAAACATATTGGATCAAAACCAATAATTTAGCTGACTAATTTCATGGATATGAGGTCAATATAATGCATGTCTTTTTCGCCATGGCTATGATATGGTACAATGGCGATATAGAGAAGATGAATTAAATAGAGGTATATATATAACCGATTCCAAAGTATGTCATATAAGATATTAAATAATTAGTGATTCTCTGTAGCCTGAGATTGGCACCGTGTAGCTATTGAGGATC
Organism: Chloris gayana; assembly: GCA_031894775.1. NCBI lineage: Eukaryota > Viridiplantae > Streptophyta > Magnoliopsida > Poales > Poaceae > Chloris > Chloris gayana. Next base: position 212,572 of record JAUNZO010004987.1, read on the forward strand.
GGTCTAATTTTCAATTTCCAATTGGACAAAAGTCCTAGTTCATTCAGTAGATAGAATTACTCTTTCTTAGACCTATAAACAAAGAATTTCACTCCCATGCATCTAGATACAAGTAAAAAGGTGCATGATTAACTTCCATGTATATCATATAAGAGTACGTGTTATCTTTGAAAAGAAAAAATACTTTTTTTCCTGGTACTCAACATCTATATTTGGGCCATTTATCACTCTATATGTTGTATTACAATAAATAATTTGATCATATATTTGTGCAAAATTTAAATGTGTGGAAGATTATCTTTTCCATCATTTTGGGGACCTTTGTACAAATTAATAATTTCATAGTTCTCTGGTACAGTAAAAAGATTTCAACTATTTATATATAGGAAAATCTCTTTGGGATCGAAGAGTATCTGCTTTAAGAAATAACTTAATTCCATTTGTTATAGTTTGAGACAGTCACATGGGGGCCGGGGCTGACATATTCTAGAACAATATATTGCTATATAGATGTGGATATTTCTTCCCTCGGTAACTATGTCTGCAACTATGTGTTATATTCTCACCTGGGGTAAATAGGAACAAAATAATTAAACAGATGGATTTAATATAACAAGGATACCCACCATCATTTTCAAAAGTCTCACAATCGAGTACAAGTCTACATTAAGTTTTTCTCGCAGAAATTTCAAATCTTCTAGATATGGAATACGAAATAACAATATTTTAATGGGATATATAGTAGACATCTTCTATCCATTAAGGGTGTGTTCGTTTCCTGAGGTCTAAACTTTATAGCTGTCACATGAAAAAGAATCTTATTATTTATGAGTACTAAATAAAGTTTAATTATAAAATAAATTATAGGTCTCTAGACTAATTTACGAGACGAATCTAATGAGGTTAATTAAGTCATGATTAGAAGATGGTTACTGTAGCATCACTTTAGCAAAATATAAATTAATTAAGCTCATTAGATTCATCTCGAAAATTAGCATCAATCTGTCAAAAGGGTTTTATCATTAAATTGATTGAAATATTTATAAATAGTAAGATTCTCTTTAATGTGAGAGTGCTTAAATTTTAGAGGACAGGAAACGAAGAGGGCCTCGATGTACTGTAGATGATAGAGACACCCCTGGTGATAACTTACCAACTGAAAATGGATAAAATTGGTCACATCTGAACTTTTACCTGAACACATTCTCAGAAAGCATGGCCACCCAATGTTCTGACTCAGCATGTGCAGGTTATCAGCTTGCTTGCTTCAGCACGACGAATGAAATATCCTGTAGTATGACGTCACTGCGCTTATCTTATACTTAACTTATTGGATAGAGGCCGGGACAGCGGGTGCATGCACTGGTAGATTCCCTTTGTTTAGTTCCATGATCTCCTGCCTGCCAACCGATGTAAATTTCCTGGGAAAAACCTCGTAAGATACATGGTTCCGAAAAATTATTTAGAATAAAGAAGAATGAAAACAATTCGGTTCCTCCACACAAATTATTGAGACATTGAAAAGGGGACCTTTCTTGCTCTTTCAGGATAAAAAGTTAAGCTTTCCATCAAAAGAGGTATGAACTAATTTAAGTACTACGTGTCAAAAGGTGTTTACTTTCACGCGGCAAAAGTTGAAAATAGTATGCACTATAGGTCACTAAGGAATTAAATACCTTATTAGATTAACTGCTTGTACTACAGAAAAGGAGGTAAACCTAGCTAGTGCCTATATCTGAATTTGCTATCGCCATGTCTCTATTCTGTAGTCGGTTTTATAGTTTGGACGACAATCGCTATAAAATGTGTACATTTTTTTTTCAGATGATCCAAAACTTATCAAACCATAACCATGGATGCTAGGAGAGTTGCAAGCTTTCAGAGAGCTCCGCGCGCGGTGGGAGTTGCTTGTGGCCAGAAGGAAAACCTGTACTATACAATATCAAGTTCCTCAATCTAAAAGTTACACCATGCATGTCACTGACCCAGAAAGCCGTGCTTATTCTCCCTTCCTCTGTGGTCTGCCCCCAATCCAGAACCGCGAGAAAGGGCGGTCACATCAAAATCAAATTCTGCTACAACATGATCTTCTTGCGCGAGATCAGTCGAAGAAGCTTGAAATAATGTCGACGTCGAGGAACTCGTCGGCGAAGTCCGAGGTAGCTGGCGACTGGCACAAACTCACCGGCGAAGTCGATGAGGTGCAGAACGCCGTGGTGACGGCGCATCCCTGTGAATCCGTTGCCGCAGCGACCCTCTCGGTCTTCAGCGTCAGGCTCGGCAGAAGGCCGTGGGCGCCCGGGGCGTGGTCTGAAGCAGCTGCTGCCGTCCTTTGAACGCAGGTGTGAGTGCCGTAGTAGATCACCTCGAAGAGCGTCGGGTCCTCATCCACGCGCTGCACCTTCTTCATCGCCGTGCATCCCTGGGAGTGGCGGTGTCTGCATCGGTAGTAGCTCCTGCAAGTTTTGTGCCATTCAGATCAGTTTCAGAGCTTGAATTGCGATCCTGTGATGGTGTGCATCTTCTGGTGAATTTAGAACAAGAGCCTCAAAATCATGTTGAAAAACTGCCGCATCCATACTGTTCCGATCTGATAAGTGGAGGTCAATTATTTGGGAACAAAACAGAGGCTGCACCTCTCAGTAGGAGACAACGGAGGGCCGCAACGTCCAAACCCAAAAGCGCAAACGAAATGATTTCGATCACACCTTTCGAAATAAACACGTGAAATTTCGAAAAAAAAACTCTCATCTTTTGGCAAGTTGTTTGTGAATAGTGCCAACCTTGGGTACTTGGCTCCAAGAATTGGCTTTTGACCGTACTTCCTCCAGCAGTGGCCATCGTCCACCGGCTCCTTGCCGCCTTCAGCCTCCTTCATCCTCACCTGATGCTTCCTCATCGTCTTCCTGCAATTCACTTGAAAACTTAGGAAAGACAATCAATTTGCTCAAAACGACTGAAAATGCTGCTACTGCCAAATATATGGTTCTTTTCGCTAAGTATGTGCTCTGCTTGCCTCTTCTTTGTGGACTTGATCGGCACGTCCGTGGCGTCGCTGAAGGGACTTGGCGTCGCCGAAGCCAGGCCGGCGTCGCCTGGGATGAGGCCTGCGGAGGAGGTGATTATGCCGATGGATCTGTCAGTGAGGGATAAGATCTGTGATGTCAGGTGCTTGCAGCGGTCGTGTGACCCGTCCAGGTGTGTCTCCAGCTGCATCACCAGGTCCTTGACGTGGCTCAGCTCCGTCTCCACCAGCCGGCAACCTCTGCTGCCGTAGACGCTCTCCATGGATAGATCTTTCCTTGTGAAACAGGAGGTAAGAATTGTGTTGCTGGCTTGCTGCTCGAGGAAGCCAGATTTCCTCCGTTTGCTCTGTGAACTGGTGGAAGAGGAAAGGGGGAGTTGGGATGATATGGTCGCCTTACATATAGTCAAAAAGAAGAGAAGTTTTTCGTTCCACAATACTTGCAAGTAGTTTTGAAAAAATATTTGCAAGTAGTTTAAGGGTATTTTTGTAATTTTACTAATAATTAATATATTTATATTTTTCATAAAATATAATTTAGATATCTAAACCACAACTTTATTGTAAGAATAATATTGAACACATTATTAACATCAAAGATTAATTACATTACTGATTTCCATTTATGTTATCACAAAAATAAAAATTAATCATGATAAATCTATCGTTTTGACGATAATATCCTCAACATGCTAAAATACTTGCTAGTAGTTATGTATTTCCAATATCAAATCTCTACCGTTAGATCAAACTATTGCCAAGTATTATACACCGAAAAACCTCCTCAAAAAGAACAAGGAACGAGCCGTGTTTTGGCAAGATGGCGAATACTGACACATGTGACCTGTTATGTGATTTTATAAGGGTTTGATTGTTGGCCACAGATTAATGCCATGTCTCATGCCCAAACGCAGGAGGTCCTTGGTAGCTTTCTTGGAGGCTTCGTTTGGGAACACCTAGGATACGTACGCTAACCTAGGTGCCGAACTGTGTTCTGCGGCAGTATATTTTCAAGGAATAAAAAACATCACAGTGGGAATATCAAATGTTAATTTTTATCGAAAACAACAACGGAAAGTTCCTGCAGAATTCCGTTAATTTGTTCCCTATATCCAAAAAAATGACCTACATAGTTCTTTGTAAGGCAAGTTCACTATGTACGTCTCTCTGGTCCTTTAAGATGACTTTCCTATCATTCTTGTCTTGTTTAATATTGATAATTTAGAGAAAAAAATCTGTATTGTTCTATACGCATCGCTTTCCAGTGTGTGTTTGGGGATGTGCTATGTTTCTACTCGCTGAATCACTCTTTCATGAGCTAGCCGCAGCTTCGCCAGAAGTTTAGCTCACTGCAACACACTCATCAGATGTTGCGAAGAGAAAACTATAAGAAGAAAGTATATCATTACAAATTTTACAGAGATAAAAAAAGCATCATCAAGGTCCCCATTACAGCATCAACTGACCAAGCTATTAAGGGCTTGAAAATTATTAATTCATGCCCCCCAATTAACATGCTCAAGCAGAAATAGCATATCTCCCCAAACCAATGCCCCAAACACTGTTTTGTTAACCGCAATAGATTGTAGTTTAGAGCTTTGTTTATTTCTTTAAATAAGGTTAGCTTCCCAATACTGACTGGTTCAATCCTTCCTCTTTGCACTTGATCAATATTATATGTACCTGATCCAGTTGACAATATAATAAATTATATATGTTACCCTTGTTGTAATGTAACATTAAATATCAAATTCTGAAATTATCCTTTAGTCACAGGTAAAGCGCACCAGTATTTTTTTCCTCCTTGAAGTTGACAATTGTTATAGCGAAAAAAGGAGGTCAAGAAGTGTTGAGGCTCATGAATTTTCTCCACCTTTCTTGATAATTAGTTAGTTAATTATAACTAAACTAGTCAATCTACCCACGTATTTGCGTAGTTAATCCTGATATATATTATGTTGAAAAGTAACTAATGTATATAATATTCTTTGAATTTTATACTTCAATGTGTATCAATAAAAATATTAATGAATCTCAATTTAACATGAAGGATGAATGCTCAATTAGTATAATATTTTTTATTTTTATATATTTACTTATTATTTATAACATATACTATGCATGTGTTGGAATAAGATATGATCATCTATCTCGAGACTACTAAGATTTTTCTAATAATTTTCCATCTTGAGTTCAGTTTTATTTATTTATTTTAAGACTTCTCTATGCTTGTACCGGCTTTCAATTTTTCATAAAGAAAACAATGATGATGATTATTATTAGCAATTACCACATCAATCGTGTGATAGGTAGTTTTTTTTTTCTAGAGGAACAAGTCATAGGTAGTTCATGGTGCTTGAGTAAATATATTGAACAATGATTCAGTCGACTGCTTAGTGTTGGTAGATCCATCTATAAACACTAGAGCACAAGTTTGCTCCTAGCCAACTTATGTGGTAAACAGGGATAAATGTGATTAGACAATCCTCCCGTCCCCAGTCTCATGAGAAGCAGATCTCATAAAGTTTTGTCTTCGGTAAGTGTACACGTACTATAGTATTGGGTTGGGTGATAAAGTGGGGAAACACGTAATAATAAGCTACATAAACCACATGCACGGCAAATTAAAGGAGATAACCCAACAGACACATGCTAATATACAACGAAACATAGGCAAAACTAAGTTGAATCTAGTAATGTATTCGGGGTCCCAGCCATGCTGACAAGGACGTGTTGGTTGGGTAGAGCAACTACCGAAAGGTCCAAAACCAAGAGCCAATTAAGCACGAGCATATTTACGGTACTCCATGATACCAATAAAGAAAAGTATCATGGACATAATCTGATCGTCTATTTAGTTAGTAATATTGTAATTATCTCAAATTCCTTAAGGGAAAATAGGTTCTAGCAAAATGAATCGGTGTCAGCGATTTTGTTCTCCTAACTCCGACACCGTCATGAGACGCCACCAGGATCTCATCGGCGCTGACGTTTCCGTCCATCCACGGAGTTCTCGACAGCAGCCTGCTCGTTCGATTAGATTAGTGTGGATCATTGTTGACCCTGCTTTACTTGCTATAGAGCATAATTATGGCAATGTTTTACAGTTGTGATGCAATATGTTATTGTATCGGGGGTACCTCGATATTGCAATGCAAATGACCCTATTGTAACAAATTTGCACTGTTGTGCTAGGCTCATTCTCTTGTAGTGCGTGCATACCAGTTAAGGACGGAGTACTTTAATAGGCGACATGTATGCTACTCTCCACTCTCTTAAGCTATATTTAAAAGTTGCAGCCACCTCATGGATACGATTTAATCTCCTTCCAAGAAGAACATGGCATGGATATGTGGTTACCTTTTTCTTTCAAACAAGAACATCACATGGTAAGTACGTACTCTCACAATAGCCACCGCTGAATTTAGTTTGTGTAACTAATTTTATGCAGGGGCAATGTGGTAATAAGCGCAGCGGCTGGTAGTTATCCACCTAAGGTTTCCACATCAAGAAGTTAACAACCTATTGTCTGATCGAAAGACAAATATAATGGAACCATTTCCAGAAAAATATCACCTGTGGTCTGTGGAACAACCCTTTGCACAGCAATTAGTTGCGGGGTACTTAGTACCAGAATGTTTGAACTTAGTTATATATACTCGCAGATTCAATCCTCAAGTGCAAGTTTATCATCTGGATAGGACATGTATTACTGTGCCAGTGAAGCCGGCCACGTCAAGGAAAAAACAATACCCCACCGGCTTTCTACCGTATCATATGCAACAGAACCTACTAGGAAACAGCTAGCAGCGGCGCCCCACAATCAAGTGTGCTCACTGCTGCTCTGCGGAGCAACTTGTTGCATTGTTGGCAGCCAAATTGATCCTCAACAACTTGCTGCATGGCGTATTAGGTTATGTTTACCGGGCGCTCGGGAACCGGCCGGCCCCAGGTTTTGGCCTAGCAGTAGAGGTAGGGGATACGTCACTCTTACGATGTTTGCATACGTGTGCACGGACGCGGAAATTTCCGGCCGGAAGTCGACGCCGGCCCATGGCGGACAAGCTCTGCTCCTGCCGCGTGGGAGCATACCACTTGCACAAGCCAGCAATAGTAACAGCGGGTTTTGTTCCCGGGCTCCGTCCTCTCCGCTCCTTTCTGACGCGGCGAGCTCATAACGCGGTGGCGCCTCAGACGGGCAATGGTGTCTGCCAAATTAAACTTTGTGCTGTCACGTCCATCGTATATCTTGTGGCACATAGCGAAGACATGTAAGGCGGGCATTCTTGACCCGTCCTGCTGCTCACGCGATCAACTTCTCGGTAATTTGCTGAGGCTCTCATCTGGTAATTTTTTGGAATATGATGTTGACCTTGATCGGACTCCAGAGTGAGAGCTTGTATATAATGACACATAATTAACTACAGTTTTTAACTCCCAAATGGTATAGATAGGGACACGCAGGTTTCCATAACGGATTTTGTCAAAGAGCCGCAAGCATACCTTCCTGATTCTTTCAGCATCCCAGTCCAGTTACAGCGCCATATGTCGCCACCGACGCTACCGTAGATATATACTCTCTCTAACTCCTATAACAAGCAGCATTTTTGTGCCAATTTCATTAATTGCACAACAACTTTGAGCATCCACTTTGTATTTATTTAGGTTACATGTGAGTTTGGAGTATATCCATTTATTCCGGAACAAAATTGGGAGCATTCCTTTTACTCTGCATGACACAGTGATGATCAAAACTGGCCATATCCATACAACCAAAGATATCTCAGGTATCCAGCTGTACAAATGAAGGACTCTACCGCTGTGTACACCTTTCTTAAGGTGTAGAGGCTGGGACCCTGTTCCATTATCTAAAAAAACAAATGAAGGACTCTCACATTTTACTGGATCGGGCGTTGGATCTGGATACATGCGTTCTCTCACATGGCTGTATATGCAATCAATATGGACCATGTATAGGTAGGTCAAGAAAAATTTAGTGGGGGCCTCGATTATGCTACCTGTGTTCTGTTGCCCTGGATTTCTTCGATCCAAATTTATTATCCAGCTTTGGTGGCAGGCAACACCAATGGGTTTGAATGATTCGGTTAAATATAAAATTGATAAAATAAGAAAAAAATATAACGAAATCAAATCAGTGTTGCCCCCTTTGAAATCAGTCCCCATTCTGATATCCACCGCATCTGAGAATAAGCCTTTGGTTGCGAGCCTAGAGGACAAACAATGTTGTGGTCGAAAACTGGTGTTTAAGATTGAACATCATAAGCCGTCCTTTAATGTGGCTCGGGATATATTGACAAAGGAATGGGTCTTTGTCAAGAAGAAGAAACAGCTCGGTTCTTGGCCCTTACGGCGATTCCTAGACACCTGCAAGAGACTCTCAAGTGGGAGCAGCATTGATGCTACTAGATTGGCTATGATCATGCAAGAGATCAGGAAGCTAGCACAAGCACCCGAGAAGAAGAGGAAAAACAGGGCAATCGGCCGCAAGCAGAGAGATATGTGAGTAGTTGTAGTTGTCAAAGCTCTACTCCTAGGTTATAAGTCGGATCCTTGTTAATCGTTGTTTCTACTTAACAAAAAGAGAGAGATTCCCGCCTGACAATGTCAATGGAAGAGAGCACGCAAGTTACCAACACTACACACGGATAGTTCTTCTCAAGTTGCATGCATCTTTGGTTGTCTAGCAGTTCAAGGCTATTTGGTCTCAAGTTGAATCTTTGGTGTTTCTTTGGATGTGGTGTGTGTTTGGAGTAATCGTTGGGTAGCAGTGATGTTAAGTGGTTCCAGTTGTGGTTACGTTGATGGGTTTAGTATTTATACTTTTAGGTTGTAATTCTCTCTTTCTATCTTAATGAATGGCAGTGCTCCTGCCTTATTTTTTAAAAACAATCAAATCAGTGTCACGTCTTATAAAATTAAAAGTACTTCCACTATAGCAGTTTACTTGTCATCAATTGACAATGTTCTTTTTAAAAGAGAAATACTATAGGTCTAATCAGTTCGTCCAACTAAGGCACTAGTAATATTTTTGGACCCATATGCTGTCATATTTTGATATTGGTTGAACGCTGGTTGGACAAATTGGGTTGGACTTATAGCACTACTTTTCTTTTACTATCGAGGCCAATGAAAAATATTCAATGAACCTAGTTTATTTAGAATGTTCAAAGTAATTCACGACTAATAGAATGTTCTTTCAGAGGCCGCTCTAGTTAAAGAGCAAAAAGGTTGATCAAGATAAGATACGTACTTACCAACTACCATTACAAAGTGGTATCTTTTCCTTTTTAAACGAGAAAGAAACAAAACGCAAAGATTTTCATCGGGAACAGATTAGATGTGGAGACAAAAGGTAAAAGCATCACGACTCCAAAAGAAGTTATTGCTTGCAGTAGCATCTTATGTTGAACTCGCCAACCCAAACCTTGTCCTTGTCAGTGTAATCCCCATCAGCCAATAATTGTTAAACAGTGGCGGTTACTCTGGTGGTACCTATACCTTTATTTATATATGTACACTTTGGAGAAAGAGTGGCATTCCAGAATAAGAATCCAATCCGCGCGCCTCACGGAATTTAATTGACACCTAATACAGAAAAAAGAGACTGTGGGATTATGAGCTTTTTTAATTTAGACTTGGATTCTATAATTGCATTTTTCAGAAGTTTCTAGTTCAATAATGACCATTATTTTTCTATAGCTAAAGATCATTAGTTGAAGGGTGTAGGCTAATTTAGTAATTGCTCTAAAAATTAGTAATATTATTTATTTATATGTTTTTTATTAATTGCACTTAAAACTTAACTAACTTAACTATAATGATGAATTTGAGTATGAAACTAAAGTATACTAGTTGATTTCTCTGCGCGTTGCTGTGGAAATTAAGATGAGGAAAAACTAAGGAAATATGTTTCGTGAATACGTGGTTCACATGCTAATTATTTATTCATATTGCAGTAATTAGATTTTTAACTATTTCCATACTAATAAGATAATCGCATCCAACTTCTCTCATTTTTTGCAAGGCCAATAGTTGAAACCTATAATTCATAAAAAAACAACAATCTTGGATTCATGTATTAATCTTCAATGACAGTGTACCTCTAACACATAGGAAGATATGACAGAATAATATAAGAAATAATAGAAAGATATGTTATTTATGAATGAAAATAAATGATTAATATGTTGTCACATTATCTCTGAGCTTATTATTTCTAGGTGCAACTGACACATAGAGTACATGCAAATATGTCTCCTGCCATCTCAGTTTTTGCATTTGCACTGAAGAAAAACTATGTATAAGATAAAAAAAATCAAACCCTAACATGTTCATTTCTCATCTAGTGTTACAACACAGTAGGTGCACACTGAGGTTGAGCCATAACTCAAGAGGGTGGATTCGGGCACCCCCCCCCCCCCCACACACACACACACGGCGGCGTCTCCCCGAGGGCGGCAGCGTGACGCGCAGGGGCTGCGGATCCGGGGCCCCTCTTCCATGTGGTGGTGACGACGGCGCTCGGTCGACAGATCCGCCGGTGGAGTGGTAGCGTTGTGAGGTGGGCCCGATAAGGGCCCACTTTTTTTGTTAGCTATTTCAGTTGTAGCAGCAGGTGGTTTCTGGATCCGGATACCTGCCGCTATAGTTATTGTCTTTTAGCTACGCTGGGCGAAGCCAGCATGTCAGCTTGTTGGGGTCGGCATACTTAGCCGACGGAGTCACTTAGTGTCCTAGCAGGGATTTTTCATTGATTTGCCTAAAATCCGTTGGGGTCAGCCGAACCCTATAGTTGCACATAGCTTCGCCCCTGGCTACGCACTCATAGCGACGGGTGGCCATACCCGTCGATCAGTGCTTTTTCAACCGTCGCTACATTGCGATTTTCTAGTAGTGATACTGATATATATCTCCCTATATATAGTAAAAGAACTTTACCCATCGAAACATCAGCGCATCACTTATCGTACCATTAGCTGGTCGAACTTGATTGCGTTAGATGAAACAGACACACCTATCCCCATCACGGAGGAGATTATATAAAGCCAGTCGCACACCACGATACTGACCAATTCCATCCTGCCCATTTGCATCAACCATAATATTTAGGGGGCACAAAATTAGTCCATCTTGCCCAGTGCACAACATGTAAAAGTTAAAAAAAGTACAAACAACATATAAGTTAAAAAAGTACAAACATCACGTTGACGAATTAACAGCATACTTCAATTAATTGACGCCTAGTTGAAGGGACAACACAACTACGAAAGTAGACAAATGTAATTATATGTATGACGATCCAATCTCTGCAGACATGTTGCTCGTACTTTAGGTTAATTTAGTGTTTCTTTTTGTTACTGGTAGCTTAAAGCTCCATTATGTGCTCCCTGTTGGGAATATTTCTTCAGCCGTTATTCAATGTTTCTGGTCCAACAGTTTGGTAACCGAGCTCTAGTGCATCTTTTCTTGCAATCCCAAAATAGGCCTCAATATAATAATGTTCCTTCTACCTTGATTAGCAATATTCTAAAATTAGCCCACTGCATGTACATACTACAGGTATCCTAGATTTCTATTGTAGAATCAGCCATGCCGTTTCCTACATCCAGTGATTCAGCCAGCATAAGTAGGGGAAAATTTTATGCCAACATATATAACTTCGCCTTTGTAGGATGATTCTCTAGCTTAATGCAACTTTTTTGCTTGGCTGCAACTGCTGGATGCTAATATGCCCAAGCAAAACTGGGATTACAATCCGTTGTGTTCTCTTTGCTATTGCATAGATGAGAGACAATGACTCACCTGCTTACACAATGTAATTTTTTTGGGGCACTCTAGAATAATTAAAATGGCGGGAAATACTTCAATGAGCAAAGGAGCATGTGCCCACCCCTAGTTTAATTCAATATAAATATCGAATCTCTGATTATACTATTAAAAATATCAAATTAGTTGTAGATATATCTTATTAATGTGTCAAATCATAATTTAAAGTATAGAAATGTTAGATTCTGTCAAATTGAAGTATTACCCTTCAAATTAATGTGGTCTGACACATGATGGATGAATTTAGCATTTCTATAATTTAAATTTTGTTTTGACACATTAATAAGACATGTATGACTAATTTGACATGTTTAACGAGTATAATCAGAGATTTGATATTTATATTTACCATAAGTAATAATTAAACTAGGATGGGCACATGCTCGTATGCTCACAAAAGTCACTCTTGAAAACTATCATATGGATATTTTGCCTATATTTGTGGCTGATGATAGATGGCCTGCTCAAGCAAAGTAAAGTGAGCCAAACAATTTTTTGAGGCACTCTGGAATAAATTGGCAGCAATCCAATGTGAATTATAATGATATATAGACCTAAAGTTAAGTACGTTCCAAATATTATGAAGCAATAAAGTCCATAATAATAAAAGTATATCAAAGCTATATGTTGGATTAACTTAAAGAAGAGGTGTTCCAATACAGAAATATACATACTTATATGTGAGGCCCATCATGAACTTATGAGATAAACAGCGTGCCTCCCTCTGTACCTGGAGCTCTCTTTTTCTCTTGTACTTCCTAGTATGGAGACAAATGATTATAAAAAATTTTGATTATGTATTTTTAGAGGCATTATCACCAATTTTGATGGAGGAGAGAGAACTAGTGAGCAGTAACGAGGACGTGAGTGAGCAAAGAATGGTTTCCTTTTATCTGAGTGGATTTTTTCTTTCCTACAAAATGTATATCGGCTGATTACTGAAGATTTCCTCCATTCCAAATGTGTCGGCATCGTTCCTTTCCACAGAAGGCATTCCTAAAAGATTCCTTTATGAATCCTTTGAGCCAAGCAAAGCCTAAGCTTTCTTACTCTTTCAAGATTAAGAGTATGTATTTTGTGTGTAAAAAGGTGTCTACGTTCACGGCACAAAATTGAAAATAGTGTACATCAGACCCAACTTGGTGCCCAGATTCACTGAATGTTCAATCTCATGAGAAGCAGAATATAGACATGTCATATAATTTTGTCCTCATAAAGTGTGCGTACTACTATAGGTGATAAGGTGTAGAAACATGATAGGCTCAACATAAACCACATGTGCGGCACACCAGAGACAACCCGATGGACACGTTAACGAACGTTGAACCTAATGTGAGCGGCCCCGGCCATGATGAGAGGGACAGCGTGTGGGTGGGTACAGCAACTACCAAAGGGTCGAAAACAGAGAACAGATAAGAGCTCGAGCACTATTTGTTGCATCACTGAAAGGTGCAGGTGTTACGTCGACGCGCCTATACAACCAGTTAAGGAGTACTTTTCTTGGCTACACGTACTCTCCACTTCGTTCTAAGCTGGTAGAGTAATACTTATTAGACTTTGCAACCGCATCATGTTTGTGTTTCTTTTTGTTCTCTCGGAACAAGAACAGATGTAGTACCGTAAACTAATTGCTTGAAGCACAGCGGAACTTTTTTCCTAAAAAGGAACACGGACACACGGTGGAACAAACATTTGGGGAACAGATAATACTATTATAGATTTGTATTGTAGGACACTATTAGTAATTTCGTGAGATCATGTGGATGTCGTGATAGGACCACGAATTCCTGTGCCATTTGAAGCGAAATAAAGTAGCCAATACCCCACGTCGATGCTTCGATATCATATGCAACAGCACCTACCGCGTACGATACGAAACAGCTAGCTGCACCTTTGTCCTAGCTTGACACATAAATTAGAGCTGTGATCACCAGTGCTGCTGTGCAATATAGCCAGGATGCCCCCACTCCATACAGATTGGCCAATCCAAGCCCAACGCCAGCTCATCGACATGGCGTGGCAGAAGAGAGGTGGCCGACGGAGAAACTTGTTGCATTTACAACCCAATTGATCCTCAATTAATAATATAACTACCTAGAGTACAATGATGGACGAAGACGAGCACAAACGGAGCTTACATTATCATCACAAGGCGCTTGATAGCTCGGCAACCGGTCGGCCTCCGGTTTTGGCAGCACCAATAAATGTTTACGCAAGGGTGCATGAGCGGACACGGAAAATTCCGGCCGGAAGACAACACGCAACATTTTGGTGCAGCGGTCGAGCCAAACTCTGCTGTATACCTTGTGGCCTGGTGCGCAGGTCAGACATTTCAGGCGGGTTTTCTTGACCTCCAACACGCTGCTCACGCGCGCGCTCAACTTCTTGGAAATTTGCCGGTAAATTTCGCGGATACGTGCAGGACTGGAGTGGACTCCGGTGGTTCCTGTCATTGTCACCTACATGTCGTCGATCGGGAGGGACTTCGGAAATTAAACTCGATCGACCAGTCTCTGAATATTTAGTGCTACGGGATGAAAAAGCTCAATCGATCATGCAGTCAGGATGCATGCATGGGTTCCGTCCTTCAAAACTTGATATGGGCCAGCTAGTCGCTGTATGGCCCCACGTATTGACGTATCTAGAGACACATCTCTTTTGCAAAAGGCTGGATATTTTTTCCATGATCTAAAAAAAAATCTAGAGACACACATACTAATTAACTACAGTGTTTACAACTGACAAAATAAAGAATGCGACACGCAGGTGTCGACAACGGACATTTCTCAAAAAGGCGCATATGCATGCCTTCCTGATTGCTTTCATCAGCCCACTGATAGCCCCCTAATACAGCCAGACATGCACCAGTCACATCGCCACTGATAACGTTAATTTACTTCTAGATATATTGGTGATGCTCTCTCTAATTCTCTTCAGGACAAACACTATTGTCTTACGTAGATTCATTATTGCAGGGAGGGCAAAAACTTTGAGAATAATCCCTATGAATTTCGTGTTAATTCAAGACTCCTGTGAATTTTTTTAACATCGATAGACGTCCTATCCTTTCATCACTGTGAATATGGCACATGGACTTTCAAAATTTGTCAGCATCCGAGCATCCCAGATATCTAGGGTATCCGATGATAGGATAGACGGTCCATTGGATCTCAATGCATATTTTCGTATACTCCCACATGGCCGTATTTGCAATAGATATGCACTCTCTCTAGGTGGGTCAAAAGGCTCTGGTGGGGGACCTCGGTTTATCCCCCTACCTACCTGTTTCTGTTGCCCTGCAGTTTGCTCAAGTAACTATTAAGTCCACCTTTCGTTGCAGGCCTAGAACGATCCTTTTGAATCATTCGATCGGTTACTTGTCTCGCCATATTTTGTCATCCACAAATAGGCAACAGGAAAAGTCATGTCAACGGCGACACCTACTGTACAGGTCGCTTGCTCTTTCACCTATATATATATATATATATATATATATATATATATGGTCCTGCTCGTTTCCTGCACTCCAAAATTTAAGCATCTATCACATCGAAGAGAATCTTATTATTTATGAATATTTCGATCAATTTAATGAGAAAACCTTTTTGACGGATTGGTGCTAATTTTCGAGATGGATCTAATGAGCTTAATTAATCTATGTTTTGTTAAAGTGATGCTACGAGTAATCTGTCTTTTAATCATGACTTAATTAACCTCATTAGATTCGTCTCGTGAATTAGTTTAGGGGCCTATAATTTATTTTATAATTAAACTTTATTTAGTACTCCTAAATGATAAAATTCTTTTTGATATGACAGCTATAAAGTTTAGATACTAGGAAACGAACACACCCTATGTTTGCAAATTTAATGGCATGTATAGATGATTGACAGGAAATTAATGGAAACAGTATGCTGATGGAAAGAGTAAAGTAAAATTTTCGTTATAGATGGGTCTATTTTTTTGGACAAGAAAATCTATATCTGACTTGCAATCAAAATAATTCCAACTAATATTGTTTGATTGCTATATGGTTCCAATAATTATATGTTGAGAAGTATAGAAAGGATCATATTGGGCTTTAGGTTGAACATTTAAAAAAATTTGGCATGTGCAGAGCTAATAGCTTGGTTGTTTTAGCACGATGTCTGTATATATGGTTCTCGGCGGGAGAGAGAGAGAGATGGAAATTTCCAAAAAAGTATTATATGGATACAACGAGATTGTCATGTAGCCAATGACACTAATATTATGGTATTATCTTTGTATGAGGTGATTGAAACTTTGCTAATATCTCAATCACTTTTTAAGTCATTGGATATTGTTTCAACCACTCAGATTTTTCATCACCTATGCCAATAAAGGTGTTATCTTAAAAATAAGGAAAATGTTCCACCTAAGAACTAATTGTCAAACAATATAAATTTTATTCGTAAAGTATAGTTTTATTGTTCCAGTAATAGATTTTTATTGTTTGTGAAAATATGACTGAACCAAATGCAAAATGTCACTTAAAAAGTAGTAAACCTAAATATTATTACGTTGAATCAATCTCCCAGACACGGAGCGCTGCACAAAGTCTGCAGCTAATTTTAATACGTTTAGCAGGGGCGTACGAGATTCGTACCAACTACCATTACGAAAGTAACCCTTTTTTCACCGCAAAAAAAAAGAGAGAGGCTAAAGTGGACCCTTTTTACAGAAAGAAACGAACTGCAAAGCTCTTGTCACATTGGAACATATTAGCTTTGGAGACTTGAGTTAAAGAATTCATGATTCCAAAAGAAGCTGCCAAACCAAATCTTGTCCATCTCAGTGTAGTCCCCATC